>WEIS01010292.1:0-12214 GCA_013389965.1 Todus mexicanus | reverse complement strand
TGAATTTCAGGGAGTTGTGGAGCATGAGAATTGGTCTTGGCCACAGATGTGTTCAGGTCTGTGTTTGCTCCCCCTAATCCATGCTCTTGTCCTGGGGGAGGCCGCTGCAGGTGGATTTAAGGAAGCTCCCAAGGACCGTGTCACAAATAGATGAGTGTAAGGAAGAACTTGGGAGATAAGGCAGCTCTGGGCCCCCCTCCCTCATCCCCCGTGTTCCCACGCAGGGGCAGATGATGTGATTAACGCGAGAAGGTGCTGGGTTATCTCTCCCTCCCCTGCGCTCCCACCTCCCCGCTCTGCCCTGACCCACGCCTTAGTGTCATCTTCCTTAGGTGCTGGCTGAGGCCTCCATGGGCTGCTGCTTCGGATCCCGCTGATGCCAAATGAGCGTTCGAACTGATTAAAACTATAAGTGGCATCTGTGGAGGGATTAAAAGCTCTCGAGCAAGCCCCTGAAACAACGTGCGTCAATGGAGCTCGCTCGGCTGCTCGGAGCGGTGAGCTCGGGGCGGCTGGAGCAGGCGCCTTCCCTCGCGTCGCTCCTGCTCCGCAGCAGCGGGACCAGAAACACCGCCCCACTTGCTAATGAAGCTGCACCGCAGCAGAAATCTTCCAGACGATTCCTGGCACGCTCGCCCATGACCTGAGCTCCGGGTGCCTCTCCCAAGCTTGCCCTCTCAAACGGAGGCGCTCCTTTTTTTTCTGGTTGCAGCCTGCGAAGGCGGCAGCTGCTGGTTAACCTTTCCTGAGAAGCAGCGTCTCCACGGCCCTGGCTTCTGCCCTGAGCTGCAGAGGAGCCTCTTCCTTCAGAAATGTGCTCCTCGGGCAGGGATTTCTTTAATGAGATTTCCTGGGGCTCGGGGATTGGAGTAATTTGCTGGGCAGTGGCAATTTTTCTTCAGCAGGTCTCCTGCTACTCCATCAGTGGCTCCGCAGAAGCCCCTGCTGAAGATGTGGGCGAGCTAAATCCACACCCCATTCCCCCACCCCGGTTTTCGTCCGCGTAACTGAGCTCAGAGCTTAAGCTTGGGGAAAAATTAAACTGCTGGAAAGCTCCCACCCGTGCGTAGCATGAGGGGTGATGAACTGAAGCAGGGTCCTCCCCTTGGGCTAAAGCTTTGTGTGTGCGTTTCAGTGGTTTCTAGCCCCGTCCCCCTGCAGGTGGAAGCCCCCGAGGTGCCCACGGGCAGAGCAGAGACCCCTGGGTCCCTCCGTGGGGCAGGGGGGTCCCAGCTTTCATCCAGCCACTACCAGCCCTCGCCCTGGCCTCGGCGCTGCCGGTGCCACCGAAACTGTGCCACCCAGATGATGGATTTATTTCCCCTGGATGGGACGGCTGCAGGGAATTTACTGGGTTGCAAACAAACAGTGGAAGGTGCCGGTGGCTCGCGTGCAGGGCTGAGCATTTCTGCGTCTCCGAGCTCAGAGGACGGGCGGGTGCAGAGCCAGGGCTGTGGAGGAATCGCTGCAGCACCCTCGATGCCACCGGGGCTGTGGGGGCTGCTGTGCCTTGGGCTTTGGCCAGAGCAGGGACTGGTGCAGCGAAGATCTGCCTGTTTCTCCCTAAACCCCCTGGCACCCAGAGCCCTGGGGGCTGTCGCAAGTGGGGCGCGGCCGCGCTGCGAACCCATCCTGCTTTCGCTTGCTCCAAAATGGATTTTAACCACCTCTCCCCGAGCCACTTGAGAAGCCCGAGCTGCTGCCGCCGCAGAGGGCGAGCGGGACAGGATGTCCCCGGTGTCACAGCCTGTTCCACCTTTCCCAGTGGAGGACTGGGAGCCAGCGCATCACGTGGAGCCTCAAGGCCGGGCTCTGCTGCGGCAGCGCTCGTCCTTGTTCCAGCCAGGCTGTCAGCATGACGAGCCCCGCAGTTTATGGGTGTGCGGGGTGATGCTCAGCCCTCATCCAGCTCAGCCCACGTACTGGGGGGACTGGATGCGTGCTGTCCTTGGCAGAGAGCTCCGTGCAGGGCTGTCTGAATCCTCCTGGGAGAGAAGCCTCTGTAAATAGTCCAGACCCGCAGCGCCTGGATCGATAACAAAATTGCTGTGATGTAGAGAGATGTGGCAACACCCATCTGGGACTAACTGGGAGCAGTGGAAAGACTGGGAGGGGGTACCCATTGCCCAGTAACTGGGACAAATCCCCTGCCATACCTGACCTCTCTTTCTCCTCTCTTTTTTTCTCTTGCAGGTTTATTTCCCAGGGACCCATAATCTCCATTATTTACGTGCAACCAGGGAAGTCGAAGATAAGGGAGGATGGTGATACTGAAGATCCCTGGGCTGCAGGATCTCTGGCAATGTGAAATCTTCGGGTGTTCCTTTGTTCCGTTGGGAAGAGGTGTTCTGGGGCTGCAGGGGCCTGTAGGTGAGCACGAGTCGGCAGCTCTCACACCGACGCTGGTTTGAACAATGTCCAGCGAGCAGAGCTGCCCCTGCCCAGCCTCCCCCGGGTCTCCTGTGCTGCTTTTGACTCGGTAGATGTTCCTCGAGGAGCTCTGGCTCCGTGGGGAGATGGGCAGGGGCAGCTCTGCAGCCAGCTGGGCACCACTTTGGGTTTAATTCGCTGAGGGGAAACGGGAGCGGAGCCGTGGCCAGGTCTGCACCGGGAGTGGAATACTTGAGAAAAATCGTGTCTCTCGCACCGCGTGCTGCGAGCAGCTCAATAATGCCATGGCCAGGCAGCTCCTGAGCACCCGCTCCTCACCAGAATGGTGCCCGGGCTGGGAGCGGCTGACGCTTGGACAGAGCAGTGCAAACAAGCTGGGAAACCACGGGGCGAGGCGGGTCGGCTGCTGCCGGCAGCAGACCTCCCTTCTCCCGAGCTGGTTTCACTCGTGATGTTTGTTAGGGTCTATTCTCTAGAGAGGGCAACGGGGAGCCCGTAGGTACGTTTTCAGGTGTGTATTGTCTGTGTGTCATGGCCCAGGGCCCTGAGCCGTGGCGCACAAACCGCGGCCGTTGGGAGCGGTGCTTGGGAGAGGACGAGGTTTGGCCGAAACGACTCAGGGGCTGGGCTCCAGCCTCCCGCAAAACACTTCTCCCTGCTAGGGAGCTATCTCCAGAAGGAAAATGCTGCTGTTGCGGTTTGGTCACAGCACAGGTGAGAAGACTGGAACCTCAGGCCAAGCTGTTAACGCTCCATTTCCTTGCCTGTGTTTCGAGCAACACTAATCCTCCAGGGCTGCCGCCGCGCCGATGGTCTTTAGCCTTCGCTCACTGTAAATGTGATGTAAAGCACCACCTCTCCTCCACCCGGCGGGTTATCAACCAGCCAAACCATTTCTCACCTGCCAGGGCTCTGGGGAGTGGGCTGGTCTGACCCAGCACCGCTCCCGAGCTGCCCGGGGGGGCTCGGCCCCCTCGCAGACAGAGCTGCCCAGAGCCACAGGCTGAAGAGGGTCCCCCGACCCCCTCGTCCCTGGCTGTGGGAGCTGCTCCTTGCCTGTGAGTGGGCTCCAGCTTTTCCGTGTCATCACTGGAAGGTTCCTGAACTGGCAGCAGCACCTCCTTTATTTCCTCAGTGTATTTTGCTGACCTCATGGGAATGGATGGAAACGCAGGAAATTCAGGTGGGCCAGGGCAGAGCTAAAGCAGGGAACGGAGGAGAGGCTTCTTCTGTCTCTCCCATCCACACCAGGACACCAAGCTGAGGCTGTCGCTGCAGGAAGCCCGGGACCCTCTTAGGAGGACGATGCCGGGAGGCTCCAGACCGTGTCTGTGACTGGTGAAGGTTTGGGCAGCACAAATCCAGTGCCAAGCCCCTGTTCCCACACTGCTCTCCTCGGGATGCTTCTGTGGGCTGTGGCTGCTGTGACCAAACCGACTCCTTCCAGTCGGTTTCCAGGCTTGGAGCAATCGGGGTTGGTCAGAAGCTGCTGTGCTCAGCCCCGGGGCTTTGACAAGCGCTTTGCAGCAGCCGTGCCAAGGGGCTGCGGCGGGTCCCTCCCCTGAGGAGGGCCGAGAGCTGGACCCTGTAGTTACCAAGTACAGCGTTAGCACCCTGCTCACTGGCCCATCCTTCCTCCACCCGACAGAGCCTTTGCTCCCGACTGGTAGAGCTGTTCCAACTGAACCCCGGCCTGGAGGGGGTGCGCTCAGAGGGCTTCACCCTCCAGCCCTGCTCTCGTGGCTGTCCCTGCTGGAGGGGCCCCTCACCAGGCTTTACAGCCCAGTCGAAGGGACCCTCCTAGCAGGAGGTTTCCGTGTGTGGAAACCAAGCCCTGGGCGGCTGAACCCTCTTGGTCCGCCGCCGTTCCAGGCCGTCTTCAAACCACACGTCTCCACCTCAGCTTTTGCGTTGCAGATGTGTTTCTAAACAGCTTGATGTTCGTGAGCTAGACCGTAGTGCCTTACTTAGGATTTAGCAAACACTTGCGAGGCCGGGCCCCGGGGCGGCCAGCCTGCGGCCGGCGTGGACGTCTCTCCCTCATTAGTTTGTCCTTCTAAGAGCGTTTCTCCCTGATGATTTTGCTGCTGTTTGTGCTCGACTCCCCCAGACTATACAGGAACCTGCCTAATGTTTACAGCTCCCAGCATCTCTCCTCCCAGTCACCTTGGCCCAGAGCAGCACTCCCTCTAGAACAAGGTGGGAACAGGGAACAGCTCAAACCTGCGCGTGCGGCGGGACGGAGGATGTTTAGGCTTCTCTTCCCAGGTGGGTCTTGTCGGGCAGCTCCTGCCCAGCTCCTGCAGGCCCAGCATCTCCCTCCGCTCTCGATGTTTTTGGCGTTAGGATGCGAAGCTGAGCGCCCAGGTGCCAGGGGGTGCCTGGTCACCGTGGGGGGGAACCAAGCACCCTCTCGCAACCCCTGCTGACCCGCGCCGGGGGAGTGATTGTACGAAACTGTTTACTTCTGACTATGCTGTTTACAAGAGGGATGTGGGGTGGGTGGGGGGAACAAGCCAAGCCTCAGGAGGATTGGGAAACGTGTTACCTGCACCAGCCGGCAGCCAGGCCGGCGCCACGGGGATCTCCCGGCGAGCTTCGGTCCACGGGGAGGAGAGAGCAGAGGTGGCTCTAGCTGAGAGGGGTTAGATTAGCTCCCCCTTGTCCCCTCGCTGCTGGCTTTGAGGTTCAGCAGCGCTAGTGACAGATCAGAGTTACTCCTGTGGTCTTCCTTTACTCCTCAGGACCCAGCTCCTTCACATATCAGAGGCTCCTGGAGCCTTTCTGGAGCAATAAGAACTTAAAGCAAGCGTTCCCATCGTCTTTGGAAGTCCTCCGTCATGTGTGTCGCGTGTCTCCTCCATATGCAGTACCGAGTCTGGGTTTAAGCCTGCCAGGCGCCATGGGGCGGCTGCTTCAGGGCACAAACTGAACGGGGACGCGTTTCCCTGGGCTTTGTGCGGGTCACGAGAGCAGGGNAGACGAGGCGCGTCCCTGGAGGTGCGGGGGGCCCGGCAGCGCTGGGGGAGCCCCAGGACAGGGGCACCCTGGCCCAGCCCTGCTGCGAGCTCCCCCCTCCCTGCAGCCCCTGGGCTGAGCTCATGAGAAAAGGCTTAAACCCAGACTCCAGACTGAAGATATTAGTACATGGATCTGTATTTTTTTTCTTCTTTTTATTTTTCTTCTTTTTTTTTTGCACAGAAGCTGGTAATCTAGGACCTACGTGTGAACAACTTTATATAAATATTTTTTGTACTTGGTTTACTCGGGTTGGTATGAGACGTTCTATTTAAGTTCTTCGAACACTGTGGATCCCCTGATGTGTATGAGTGGCAGAGGCTTTGTAAATTAAGAGACGTTTGTGTGAATAAAGCTGTTTGATGGGGTTGAAAAGCCACACACAACTTGAAACGCCGGCTCTGTCCGTTTGTCCTCAGCCATACGGCTGCCGGGGGGAGACCGAGGCCCCAGAGCGGTACCAGCCCCGTCCTTGAGAGCAGAGACCGGGGGCTTAGGGCACCAACCCAAGGCCTGGTGGCTGATGCCAACCAGAACGTGGCTCCCTGGCACGCAGCGCCCACGGCCATTTATCCTCGCCCTGGATTAGGATTAGCTCCGTTCTCGCTGCAGACGCTGGGGAGGCCTCGGCGATGAGTGGCGCAGGCAAACTCGGCTGCTCCCGGCAGAACCACCTCCCTGTCCTGCCCTGACCCTGTCCCTGCCGCGCTTCGGCAGCCAGAGGATGCGCAGCCTCACGCCCAGCTGGCCCCGGGCTGCAAACCCAGCAAGGAAAAGCCCTCTAGAACTGCCGCTTTAGCCGGGAGCCACCAATCCTCCCTTTGCACAGCTCCTCTTCCCCAAATCCCCGATGCACAGCCCAAAACCGAGGCTGTCGCAGCAGGTGGGACCCCCCCACAGACCCATTTCCAGCCAGGACCCCCCCGTGCTGATACCAAGGATGGAAAAAACCCAGCGAGGCTGAGCCGCATCCTGCACTGACGAGAGGTTTGGGGCAGAAAACAGCAGCCAGCGATTTCCAGGGTGTTGAGCAGCTCCGGGGGCCGCTCCAAAGCTGACGTGGGACACCGAGCGTCCCAGTACACGGGGCTGTGTCCCGCTGCTCGCCAGCTCTTGCGTAACGGCCCCGCAGCCTCGTGCGACCTGCGACAGCGGCAGTGCCCGCGCTGGGACGTGCTCTGCGGCCAGTCCTCCCCTCCTGCTCCCCCTCCAGCAGCTCCAGCCACGCCGGCCGCGCCGCCGTCAGCTTTGTGCTCCCTAATCGCTGCCGACAGGCACTGAAAATGGAACCTCCAGCTCAGTGGGGCCACAGTGGGGCTGGTGGTTCTACGGTGGGCCCCGGCTGGAGCGATGCTGAGGGGCCAGAGCTGCCTCACTCACCGGCAGGTGAGCAAAGGGGGTGGCCCAAGGCATGGTTCCTCCAGCTGGGTTATGGAATCACAGAATCCTTTTGGATGGAAGAGACCCTTTAAGATCCTCAAATCCACCCGTTCCCCAGCACTGCCAGGGCATCACTGCCCCATGGCCTCAGCACCACATCTCCACGGCTTGGAAACCCCTCCCCCCTGGGTGCTCAGACTTCCCCCCTAGTTCTGCCCAGAGCATCCCGCCTGCAGCGCAGAAAGGGGACGGGTCAGCTCCGGTCACGCTGGCAGAGGCTGTGGGATGAGCTCTAAGCCTGTCCCTGTCCCGGCGGCAAGAGCTCCTGCAGAGAGTGGCTGTGCCACGCTGCTGCCCTCCACCACACGTGGTCACCCCCAAACTCCCAGCACAGCTACTGCTGCAGCTCCACGAAGGCTCCTTTTGCCCTCGTGACTTCTCTCTGGTTTAAGCCGCACCGGTGACAAGGATCATTTTGTCCGTGTCCAGGTTGGCGGCACCCTGCGCTTCTCTGTCACCAGACACGTAACCCCCTCCGAGAGCTCCCACGGCTCCTGGGCCCCCAGCTCTCGTGAACTCGGCCCCTGCGAAGGTGACGTAGATAAACTCCAGCAGAAGCTCGTGGTGGGATCCCAGGTCACTCGGCACGTGGGAAGCCGGGAAGGGCGGGTGACGGCGTGGCGCAGCTGACAGCCAAAAAGCTTTTAACATCATTAGCGCAGAGAGGTTGGTGTCAGTCACCAGGAGAGATGTTTCACTCTGGATTTGCTTCCCTAGGGACCTGCTATTTCATATGCAAAGAGGGCTGAGAAATTCCAGGAAGACGCTTCAAGTGCTCGATGACTGACAAAAGTCCTCCGGCACCAACCATCCCCGGCCCTGGCGCTCCTTGGGGAGCAGGAGGGGACACGTGCTGGGGTAGAGCTGCACGTGGCAGAGGCCACGGCCAGGCAGGCAGCGGGGCGAGGGCGGCATCGGCGAGGAAAGCCGTGGAAGCCACCACAACCACGAGGCCAGTCGCGGTCCCCAGCGCCAGCTGGGCAAGCACCAACCTCACCCTGGAGGGGCTGAACATCAGGGAGCAGAGGGGAGGTGCTGCCGCCCTCGGCTTCACTCTCCCTCCTCACACAGCCGGGACATTCTGCAGAGGCTCCTCTGCCCCGAGGCTCTGGCGTTCCGCAGCCGGAGCTCCAAGTCAGTCCGTACAAAACCTAACTCCGTGTTCCGTGTGAAGATCGCTTGAGCTCCTCAAGCAGCAGCCACTTAAGCAGCCGTCGCTGGGCCAGAGAGAGACACCAGCTGCTTGAGCTGGTCGGGGGAGAGCAGGGACTGGTTTATTGGTCCAGGAGATGCGGCTGCTTCATCCCCACGATGATGAATAGCTCGACTTTAGCCCGTGTCAGGCTCCAGCAAAGCAGAGGATGAGCAGCTAAAGCTGCGCTGAGCCCACACACTCCGCTGAGCTGGGAGATGACTCAGGCGAGGGGCTTTGTGCGGGTGGAGGTGACGATGAAACGCGAGGGGGTGGCAGCCCAGGGGGGCCTCTGCTCTCCCCGCCGGCTGCGAGCTCTCAGGGGGGACCCTCCTCACCCTCGGTGCCCCTGTTTGGCTGCAGGACAGTCACGGGGTGTCCTCAGCACAGCGACTGCCCAGCCCCGGTGCTCTGCTCCATGGCGGATAAGGCCGTGGATGGCAGCACAGAATTAGGGTGGGAAGGGAGCAGGGACATCTGCAGCTGCAGCAGGTTGCTCAGAGCCTGTGAGGCCAGTCTGGTGCCCTTCACCGATTTCCAGAAGCCTTTTCAGAGGGGGAACGAGCATCTTTCAAAAGATAGTTCACGTTTTTCTGAGGGAACCCAGAGGTCTCGGCCCTGCACGTGGCAGATCTTGGGACTGGGCACACATGAGGGAGGATTTTTGCCCCAAACCAGCCTCCAACCCCACAAACTTCTTGGCCCGCTGGAGGCAAACAGCTGCCCCAGGCCCAGGGCATGGGGCTCCTTTAGTGGGTGGAATGGGCTGGAGATAATCGCTGCCTCAGGGACACAATTAACTCCTTCGTGGCCCGGTCCAGCTGGGGCTTCTGGATCCCAGGAGAGCAGTTCCTCCCACCAGGTTCCTTAGAAAACTCACGTCCTTCTTCCATTCCCCAAGCTGAGCCTTCTGAATCACAGCCCGAGGAGCGCGGCGAGCACGCTGATGATTTAGCTTTGGGATAGATCTGGAACACGTTATTTATTTGAGGTCTATGAGGCAGCAGAGAAATTGGGAGCGAGCAGCGAGTCGATCAGTCCCACCCTGCGCTGATGGGGTTTGGAGCAGCTCAGAGCAGCCAGCGGATGGGCAGCCCTGCTCCGAGAGCCCTGCCGGGCAAATGCGGCGTGCTATGGGTACCAGCTCGGCACGCAGGGACACTCAGGAGCCTTGGAGGAGGTGGTGACACTGGGAGACTCGCGGCAGCGCTGCCGGCACCGGCCGTGGGGCCACAACCTCGAGCAGCAAGGAATGCGTCACCCAAGCCTCTGCCTGCCCCCAGGACAGGGACCACCCTGAGCCAGGCACTGCCCCAAGAGCTGCTCCAAACCTGCGCCCGCTCCACACCCACCTTCACCCGGCTGCAGGCAGCAGCCCACGAACCAGGCTCGAAGTCCATCCTGCCCCTGGGTGGTTTCCTTCACAGCGAATTACCGCTTCAGAAACGCAGGGGACGTGAAATATGAAGATAGAAATTGCCAGCGACTTTTCATTTGGCTTCTGCCAATTTCTCCGTCCCAGCTATTGATTTTCCATGAAGATGAATCCCCGCACCCAGCTCACTCTGACAGGCACTATCTGGGTGCTTCGCCAGCCCCGAGAAGGGAAAGATATGTTTTATTAAGTGTCAGAGCTCACTAATGAGAAGAGGGAGGAAAATCAATTGTCTGCTTATGCCGAGATCTTGAAGACAGGACTAACAAGTCCTTTATTGTGATGCTGTGGGCAGGAGGACAGGGCAGGGTGACAAACGCGGCAGACGGCGGCTGTCAGCTCTGCTCCAGCCAGCTCAGCTCATGGAGGGGGGGAAGGGGGCACGTGGTGCTCGGGCGCTTCAAACTCATTATTCCTATGAATTCGAAGCGAGTCACAGAGGGCTGCAAAATCCTATTGTTGAGCTGACCCCTCATGCGAGGCTCCTGAAAGCAGGGACATTCCAGCTGCAGACTCGAGGCAGGTTTATGCTCGTGTCCCGAAAATCAAAGGGGCAGCTGGGCCAGATGCCCAGGACAGGGGCAGCCGAAGGGATTCCGTTTCTCCACGTGAAATGTGGGATGAAGTTTTGCATTTCTGCCAATGAGAAGGAGGCGCAAGCTCAGGGGAAAACCTCTGCACAGCTCCAGCACTAAACCCCGTTTCAAACGCGCCCTGCGCTGCGGTTGCACAAAGAGCTCAGGGTTATCTGAACCTGGCCCAGGTGAAAAGCAAAGCTCGGGGAGCCCAGGACTTTAACTACTCTCCTGTGAAGAAAGGCTGGGAGAGCTGGGGGCGTTCAGCCTGGAGAAGAGAAGGCTCCGCGCAGACCTTCTGGGGGCCTTGCAGGGCTTCAAGGGGCCTGGCAGAAAGATGGGGACAGACTTTGGAGCAGGGCCTGTGGGGACAGGACAAGGGGGATGGGTTGGAACTGCCAGCGGGAGATTGAGAGTGGAGAGAAGGGAGAAGTTGTTGTTGCTGAGGGTGGGGAGAGCCTGGCCCAGGTTGCCCCGAGAGGTGGTGGCTGCCCCATCCCTGTCCCCATTGCAGGGGAGGGTGTTGGGGGCTCTGAGCAACCTGCTCTGGTTGCAGATGGCCCTGCTCCCTGCAGGGGGGTGGACCGGATGAGTTTGAAAGGTCCCTTCCCACCCAAATCACCTATGATTCAGTGATCAAACTGAAGAACGTGTTTTTCCCAGATGCAGATCTCCGCTGGCCCTGCCCCCCCCCAGCAAGGCTCTCAACCTTCTTTCACTCATATTTCGTTATCTTCCCTGTCTGTTAGAGAATCACACCTGACAATGGCATCGTTAATCTCTTGGCAGCTGCAAAATGAACTGGTAAGCTCCGGCTGCCTTGAGAAGATGCATTGATTGCTTAAAATGACAGATCGCCTCCTCCCTCACTGCTCGAGCAGAAGCTCAGGGCTGGCCTTACGGGTCTCGCCCATCATTCAATTAAAAGAGCTCGGCAGAGAGGCACCGGCTCTCTGAGCGCACCCGGTAGCATTAAGGCTAAGCCCTGGCCCAAAGATTTAATCCCAGGGAGTCCGGAGGCACCTTCAGAGGCAGGACACCTGCCTGGCTTTGCTGATGGACTCACTGGTCGTGGTGTCGAACTTGCTACAGGGAACCAGAGGAGCCAGTCTCTTCTCCACAATAAAACAGCCAAGTGGCCGGTCGGGACCCACCACAGAGCAGAGCAGGAAAATCCCTTCCTCCCCAAAAAGCAGCTTGCGGCGCTTAACTGAGCAGTTTATGTCTTATTTCAACACATGAGGATTGTGCGTCTGAGCTAATGAAACTCCTGACACCGTGAAACAGCCTCAGGCTCCCCGCGGGGAGCAAAGCCCTGGAGTGTGGCTGGCCCCAGGAGGAAAGACTGAAAGATTCACTCCAGGAAAGAAAAAAAATTCGTCCTGAAATCGCACTAAGGAAGAGCCCTTTAAGCTCCTGGAGTCCAACCATAACCCAGCCCTGCCAGGGCACCACTGCCCCGTGTCCCTCAGCACCACATCTCCACGGCTTGGAAACCCCTCCAGGGATCAGGGGGACTCCACCCCTGCCCTGGGCAGCCTGGGACACGCCTGGGCAACCCTTGACAGTGGGGAAGGAATTCTTCCTCAGCTCCAACCTAAACCTCCCCTGGGGCAACTTGAGGTCGGCTCCTCTTGTCCTGGCGCTTGTTCCTTGGCAGCAGAGCCCAACCCCCCCTGGCTCCAAGCTCCTGAATTTCAGGGAGTTGTGCAGAGCCAGAAGGTCTCCCCTGAGCCTCCTTTGCTCAACACCCCCAGCTCCCTCAGCCGCTCGGGTCCCGCCGATGCTCTCGGGGGGCGCGGGGCGGGTCCCCCCGGCCCAGACGCCACAAAGCGTTGCCATAGCAACGGGCGCGGGGCCGGGCCCCGGCACAGCCGGGCTGGACCGGGCCGGGGCCGGGGCCGCTGGACGGGGCTCCCCGGGACCTCACAAGGTCAGTCGGGGCTCACGGGGCTGGCTAAGGCCGCCTTAGGCTCGGTTGATGCTGGAGGGGTCAGGGCTTGCCCCCAGCCCCAGGATGAGGGGCTGGGTGTGCGGTGTTGGGGGACTCGGGCTCCCCTGGGTGTCGCCTTCTCACCTTCCAGCCCCGCCCAGACCTGCCCTGGGGGAGCTCAGGGCACCTTGGTGCAGCGGGGGATGTCCCTGAGGGTGGGGAGAGCCTGG
>WEIS01010286.1:736-13206 GCA_013389965.1 Todus mexicanus | reverse complement strand
AGCTCCCAGATGGGTCTAAACCAGGGCACAGATGAAGCGACAAAAGGCTTCTACATGAAGCAGAAATGTTTTGTTTGATTTAAATAGGCTGTTAATACCTTTCAGATCAACAAGGAAAAAATCCAAAAATGTATTTGGGCTAAAAATCAGATGGTAATTTTGCATGAGACATTCTTTAGTTGCAGGGCAGCTATTTGAGGCTCTGGAGCCCAATCAATAAACTAAATTAAATTCAGGGGGAACCGAAAGAAAAATAACTGACCCTCATTTCTGCTATTACAGATAATTCAGTGATGACTGCTGTGAAAACAATACCACCTGATAGGACTAATAGGTGAGCTAGGTATAGTTCTGCTAAATCATATGTAACATACAGGGGAAACCACGTTCCTGAAGTGGTCATCCTGCCCACTGTTATTATATATATGTCAAGCAAGAGGCTCATTTACAAGGCCACAAGACAGTCAGAAATATACAAAAGAGTGCAGAATAACCCTTATATGGCAGAACTGGTCAGGAAAGACACTGATGCTGCCATTGGTTCTTAAAAGGAATCTGTACTATTTGTTGTATTAAAGGAAATAGTGTAAATCGCCTCTTTTTCATTCTGCCTTGTATCTATTTTAAACTTGAAAAGCCACTTCAAAGACCCACAGACCTCCAAAGGGAAACATCCCAACCCTGTCTCTGCATGGAAAATATGAAACTGTCGAGGGGTAAAACCTCAAAAATGTATTCCCGTCTTCAGACGGTTTCTGTCTGTAACTTACCCTTGCCACAGAAATATGCCCGTTCTGGGACTGCAGTGGGAAAATCCCATGCTCCGTCTCCTCTCTCCCTCCCCATCCTGTCTTCTGTTTCTGACAGGAGAAGGGCTAAGCCTTCATCTTGGTCAGGAAGATAAAGTGATTTCATTAAACTAAGGTACACTCAACATTCCCCTCATATCCTGCCCCAGCTCAACAGCAAGACAGCTCCTATACAAGCTGGGGCTCACCTCAACTGCAAAAGTGCATGCTAGAAAATGTTTGAGCATAGATGCCTGAATTAATTTTTTTACATTTTTTTTTTTTTGCAAGGGGACAGCATTTCATCAAGACAGGAGTATATTCTTCACTACTTGCATCTGTTTTATCATTGAAAGTACATCAAATATACCTGGATACTCACTGTGTACAAAGTTGAGGTTATTTCTTACCGAGAATTTTATTGTATTAATCAAAGTGATATTTACTTTATTTAATGGTGAAGCAAACAAGAGAGAAGAGGGAAGTGAGAAGGATCAAGGCTGAGCAAATCTTCCTGGGACATAATTTAAGTAAAAATAAATTTGCCATTTTCTGCCTCCTTTACAATAAAAAAAATTTACATCTTGAGATTTTCTCATGGGACATGACATCTGCTTTTTGACCATCTTTGAATGGGAGATCTTGAGTGGCTGTAAGCCCTGGTGTAACACAAAATCACAGTAAAGACTCCTTGTCAAAGCAGATAAAAATAGTGTCTTTCAAATGACTCGAAGCTGCAGCAAGAGCATGTGTGACAAACACCCTGGCAAGGGGGACAGGAAGATTGAGGAGCAAAATCATAAAGAGTCCAGCAGTAAAATGGGAATAGAGAACTTGCTGGCAGCCTGCAGGCAATGCGCTTCAGAGCTGCATCTTGTCTCACATGAGAAAAGTGCATCTGCTGACTCTTTCCAGCCCACATCTGGGTTCATCATCAAGTGCTGAGGTCACCCCTGGGAGCACTACACATATGTCCAGCTCACTGCCTCACCCACCTTGGCCCAGGTATTAGTAAAAGGTATTAGCACATGCAATTTCATTTACAGTACAGCCATCTGTTTCTGCCTGAGCACAGCTCTTTGTTGTCTTTCTGTACTTGATAATACCTGGGAAGCCCAAAAAGTCCTTTCACAGAAGAACTTGAATCCTTTGGGATTCATTGCTGTCGTGTCTCCTGTACAGCAAAGCAGAAAACCCACAAAATGAGGTAGAAGTGAAGTATTAATCATCAAGAGAAGGGATGACTGAGTGAAAACAGAGAAACCATAATTTATGAAGTTAATTTCTACCACAATACTTTCCATATGCTTATGCTCAAGGAGAGATTTACAGCATTGTGTGCAGTCTTACCATTACTTAAGTACTGACCCTGAAAACAAGTAACGTAATTTCACTGAAATGGCTGCTGTCTTCCATTGGCCTTCTTCTGTTCCTCTCCAGCCGCTGCATTCCTCTCCCACACCTTGGCTGCACCTCCTGCTGCTGGGTTATGGGGGAGCAGAGAAGGACAGCACAGCTGCCTTAGCTGCAGAGAGGCACATCCTGGGAACCTGCCAGGCAGTGATGCTGGTGGGCTGCACCACTGCTCCATGGTGCTCTCTACTGCTCAGAATAGAAGCAACATTTCACTGGGACAATGAACCGAAACCCAAAACCTTACTTTCTCCCTCTCTCAATACATTGACTGCTCCCTCAGCTGGGTGCTCAGACTAAGCTTTCCTCTCGCTTCATCTTACAAAAACTGCAGCAAGCCTACCTGGCGTGAGGGGCTTTGACACTGAAAATAATCTATTATTGGGGGAAGAGAAATTCATACATCAGCATGCAAAACTTTTCTGAGATGTGGCATGCTATCATTTTACTTGTGGTGTTGGTGTTTGGTGTAAGAACTACCATTGCTGAATAGAAATGTAGTGTTATACACCAATGATGGAAAAAAAGGAAAGGTATATCTGGATAACTTACTCCTTACATGCAAAATGAGCCTTCAGCGAGGTCCAGGGTCAGCTCTTGGCATGGAAAGGAAGCTCGGGGACAGACTTAGAAGTTTCAAGGGTGAAAAGAAGGCACGTGAGGAAGGTTGACGAACCACAAACAGAAAGGGGGATGGGCTGAGCAGGGCCCTCATGGTAGGTACGTGTGCAGGTGAAAATGAGTATATTACGTTGCATATGACTGGTTTTCACCAGTAAGTGGCAATACAGACAGATCCACCAAGAGATGAAAGAAGGACAAGAGCAGTGCTTGCAAAGGTGGCATTTTTCACAAGTACAACAGCCTGGCTGCATATTGATCCCAGCACTGACAGAGAGCTCTCTCGCCATTGCAGTGCCACTAGTGCAATGCCGTTGCCTCATGTGCTCCCTCACTTTGGTTTCATTGCATTTCTCCTGCACAGATTTGAGCAGGTTTAATCAGTCTCAGAAAACACTCTTGCAGCTTTCAGAATCCTGGCACCTTGCAAAAGTCTGTCCTTTAAAAGTAATACGGTAAGTTGTAGGTGCACTGACCTCTCCCCTGATTACAATTGCAACAGCTAACACATGGGCCCTGCCCCTCTTCCTGGGAGGGGAAAGAAAATGGAGCATACACAAGAGGTCACTTAGACCCCCCCGATCCTGACAGTATTTTCAAAAAAAAGCTACAGAACAATGGAGACACACCTGAAGCAGACACTAGTTTCAAGAACAGTGCTCCATTAAGAATGTGCTCCTGCTGCTGACGACAGCACTGTGAACAGGGAGAAGGGGGGGAGTGTGAGAAGACAGATGTGCGATAATTTGCCACAGGCAAGCCCCTGAGAATTTTACTTTACTTCCAGAACAGAAGCTGATAAGACCATGGCTCGCCACAAGCCTGTGTACTTGTGTGGTGCATGTAAGAAAACGCTTACTTCTTCAATTTTGCTAAACTCGTGGGCACAGTGACGCCCAGTGGCAATGAGTTTTATAGCCTGGTTGTACGTGTGCTACCGACGCCTTTTCCTCCTCCCTGCGTGCTGCTCTGCCTCACTACATTTCCAGAGTCAATCACAGCAGCCAGCAGCAGAAGGAGGCTCCTCAGCTCTCAAAATAAATGCTTTCCTTTATGTCCACAAACTCTGAATGCTGAGAACGGAGCCATTTTCTCGGTTGCACTGAGGCTTGGTATGAAAAAACTTGAACAAACCTTCTTACTGCAGGGTGATGCATCTTCCAGATTACGAGACATCTTTCTTTCTCAGTATCCCTGGGAAATAAGGATGGGCCATCATGTCTGCTGTGAATATGGAGACAATCACAGGCAGTCTGTGCAACTTGCTTACCAAAGGGGCCATCAGCAGAAGAGGCACTTTACTTACCTGCCTGGTGCTTTCACCTTTAAGCCACGTTTTCTCTCTGTTTTCTGTGCTGTGGTGAATGCACCGCTGTGGAGCCAGGTTTGTGCTGGATGCGCACTAAACTTCTGTGAGACTTAGGGCAATGCAACTCCCTTCTCTCTGCAACCGCCACCTGGCGATGGGGTGCTGCTGGGGCAGCAGATTAGCTACTTGCTTGGGAAAGGCACAACTTCGCTTGCCCATTAATCCCTTTTCTGCTCATGTACCTCCATGTCTCCTTCACCCCATCCAGGGATGCTTCAGAAAACATCTGCTCGGTTATTGGTACTGTCTCTTTCTATGTCTCCTCCCTTTTCCTGGGCTAGGGTCTCCACTGCCTCTGTGGATAGCCTGCTGCACTAAGTCCCACACCATGCACCTACTTTTTTGCTCATTCTTGCCCTCCTGGAGTGACTCACTGCCATTCCTGATCTGCATCCTGAGACTCACATCCCCCTGGCTTGCAGAGAGGAGCCGAAAGTGGGGAGCCCTGTGAGAGGGCCTATGAGAGGGAAGCTTGGTGCTTCATGGGTATGCTTCTCTGAAATAACCCTTCACTAGAGCAAAGCTACCTGCATGTAGTCCCCAGGATGTGATATGAAGCTGCCTGCCCAGTTCAGACCTGTGCTGCCTGCTCCTGCTCTGTAGACAAAAGCGCAGGAGGGGATGGATGTCCCTGGGCCAGAGAGCCTCCAGCTAGCACCCATAGGACCAAAGCAGAGTGGGTAAGTCCGGGCATGGCTGGATCAATCCTGGTGGATTGGTTACCATGGAAACACACTGGGGAAGAGGGATGGCAGCCACAGGAAGAGAGAGCATCCATACTCACCCGACTGCCAGGATGGGCATTTCCTCCTCAGCCCATGCACAGGCGATTGGAGCGGTGAGGCGGCACTTTTTGCTTCTCGTTTTCTCTGTATCAGGAACTGTTTGGCAAGATGGAGCTCTCAGCCTTCTTCTGTTATTTGGGATTTTCCTCTCTCCTGATTTTAACCTCCTCTCTGGAGACTGTGAAGAGTGAACACAAAGGATGCCTCAGTGATGCTTCCAGGCAGAAAGAGAAGCAATTGGGCAATGTGCTTTCTTGGCAACTCTAACAACACTCCTGCTCCAGGCTTCATGTGTGGATACCTACACCAAGCTGCTAGGCATACACACTGCAGACCAGCAAATGAAAATGCAGCAGAAGTAGCTAGGAGCAGGGTATTGCTCTGTGCGTGCACTGTGTGCACTGTGAAGAAATAGCACTGGTGCAGTATCCTCAGGGGCATGCTTTGAAGTGCTGCATTACTAGTATCTGTTCAGCATGTAAACCCTGAACTATACAGTATATAAGCTTTCATATGTCATAAGAGTTTAGGTCCAGCCAAACATCAGGCCTGTGAGTTGTGCTGTCTGTGTGCTCTGCATGAGCCTCCTGGGTATTACCTGTCTGTGCAATGTGCCAGCAAGGTCAATGAGCTTTTAGTTTCTGATGTTAGAGGTGAGGAAATGCAAATCCCTGAACTTAAGGGAAAAATGCAATACATGCTCAAAGAAATCTGCATATTAGCTGCTTCTTTCATCTAGTCAAGACACAGAAAAGGCCAGTGTTTTCCAGCCTGTCACTGGGCAGAGAGAAGTAGTGTAGCTGAGGGAGAGGAAACTAGCGCTTCCAGGTGAGGTTTCTCACACACCTCATTCATCCTTCAGAAATAAGTTGTGTTGGCTTGGAGGGTAGCCACCACCACAGCAGATGTAACTGAAGTTGGATGGAGCATGGGTTCACTGTGGATTCTGCCTCCAGCCTTGGACTGTCTGTACTTCTCCTGCTCCTTCCTTGTGTCTTTGGTCACACTGAAAGGACTTGCTGAGCAAGAGGCTGCATTTCTTTCTGGGGCCCAAAAACATCAAGTGGGCTTTTTCATCCCCACAAACTCACCCTTCCTGCTCACCTTCTTCTACATCTGCAAAGCTGGAGTTTTAGGGTGGTTGGAGCTCAAGCATGGTCCCTCTTCTTGTGAGGTGTAGTGGGAGCATCCCGACACAGCAGAGGTGACATTCAATATCCAGTATCAAATTCTTTGGGAGCCTGATGCACATAGTGCCCCACCAGGAGCTCAGCTGCTCCATCTGAAGCAGGGAACGGCGTTCTCTCAGCAGCCTGTGCAGCCCAATAGAGGTTTTGCTCTCACTGGAACAAGGAGCTCACAGTGTTCAGCTGAGCAACTGGCATGCTGGAGTTGCTAATGCTGTGAAGTGGTGTCCTTTCCAATGAGCCTGTTGCTAGCATGTCATTAGGACATAACACTTCAGTGGTCTGTAATGATTTCTGCAGGTTCTGCAATGTTTGTTCAGGGACAATTTATTTTTAATTTGTAGATTATCACTGAGGTAAAGCCTTTTACAACTCTAACTTCTGAAATCTGGAACTGGGAGAAAAACACAATCCATGACATTTTTATTGTAATGAACTGATAAAAAAAAATTGAATATGATTTGAAGAGAAATTAGATCCACTGTTAATAATTCCCACTATCAGAGAGCTTGTATGTGGTATTCAACCACTAATACATTTACATGTACTCATGAGTGGAGCAATAGTACTTCTGAAAGCAATGCTGAATACCTCTTTCTAAAGTACAAAGCCTGCACGAGCTTTCAGAATGAACTACAGCATTAAGAATGATGCTGATTAACAATAATTAGTATCTATAGCCAATTTACAGAAAATTATTTTTTAATCCTCATAATAACTGTCATTAGGTAAGTGATTAACATTACTTTGTTACCCTCCACGTATTTAACATTCTTTTTCCACTAAATCCCTGGAGGAAAACAGCAAGGGTGTTTCTCCATGTGATTAATCACTGTAAAACCCACAAACCCACCCTCCTCATACAGAGGAGTTGAGATGGACAGATTTTGCTCAGCTGCACTGATTTTAACCAGTTGAACAACTCTAACCAGTCTTCCTAGATCAGCAGAAGCCAATGTAATGGACTGTCTCAGCTCCTTTGACATTGATATCTGCTTTCTCCAAAGCGCATGAATAGACACTTTTGGCAGTCTGACCATGTGTTACTTTTGCAGAAGTAACTCTCTTACCTTGTCCTGTCTATGTAGGGAGGGAAAAACTGGTATATATTTCTTATTTCTTTTGGTCCAGAGCATTGCACATCAGGTTTAGCTTGGAGACAAATGTATTTAACCATGGCCTACCTTGAGGAACTGCCCTTTTTTATGGTGTTTTATGATTTTATTTTATTTTAGGTTTTTTCTTTTTCATTTTCGAACGTGTCCCAACATGCTGGCATGGTGGAAGAGTTAGAGACTTTAAATGTGAGCAATTGCAGGAGAGTGCAAATAAGGCCACTTTTCTAAAGCTTTTCAAACCTTGACCTGCCAGCAGCTTCCCAGAGCTTGTGGGAGAACACCAGAGCTGGGGCACATGTGTGCTGTCAAAGCCTCTGGTGCTCTGTGCCTCCTTCTGCTGAGCCGTAACAAACTCTGTTCTTATTTTCTCCTTCTTTGCTCTTTTAAAACTGCTTAAAAAATCAGGTTTCAAAATACTGTGCCGCACAGAGCATCCACACACTCCTACTGTTTTATTTTTGTCTTTGAAACACAGTTTGAGGGATGGCAGCCAGAAAATACAAAAATGAAAGCTGCGATATAGGAACAGATATGTACATATGAGTGTTTATATGTATTGTTTACATAAATGCACACATATATACTTGTTACCTTTTGTTTATTTGAATAACTGATACCTTATAATCTGTAATTGACTTACAGGGATTTTCCATCATAGGTCTATTTATCTGTGTTGATAATGATTTGTCCTACCTGCGTATTTAGCAATCCTTGGCTGTTTCCTGTGCATTTCAGAGATGACTTGAATGCATGAGATATCTCTTGGGGTTTTGTGTTGCAACAAAGTTCTGGCTTAGTCTTTGGAAAGGTTGGATGGTTGAAATAGGTGGCTAGCCAAGTATTCCATGACTCTATGACTGTTTCGTATGGACAGTAATCACATCATCAATCAAACATGCTGAGTGCGACCATAGAAGCAAGGACAGCCCTTTGTGTCATTTCCAAATACAGTTGATCCTGTCTGTGGATTCAGTTGAATGATTTTCCAGCTGAACACTAAGTAAAGGTAATCTGAATTTTGGTGACAGCCCTGAAACTTCATTGGGGAAGGCAGCTCCAGGATGGTCTCTTTGAAGCCAGCTACTTGTTGCTTGCGGAGTGGCTGAGCAGGTGAGTGGAGCAGCAACCTGCAGTCCAGGCCGAGCTGTCTCCTGTTTGCTGGCATGAAGGGGTCAGCAGTGCAGGGAAACACATCGAGAGTAACACCGTCTACCTTGTCCTGCTCTGCTGTTGCCCTCTTCCCTGCCCTCCGGGAGCCCCTGTGTCCATTTGCTCCATTTATCCCCCACACAGCCTGTGCCCACAATCTCTGTCTCTGAAAGGAGCCATGGCTCAGCACTGGAAAGAAAATCACTGTGAGAGCTGTGGAGAGCCTGAACAAAACGCCTTGTCATTCTGTTGGTCACACCCTTACCAAAAGTGCCTGCTGTCATGCCATGGAAATAGGCTGCGGAGCAGGGCGAGCAGAGGCCACAGCACAGCGTGCACCTAGTGAAAGGGTGTGTCAACAGCCTGCAAGTGTTGAATAAGTGCATATTGCATGAAGCAAAGCAAAGAAGAGCAAATATGCTAGGGCTCTGAGTTTTCTTTGAAGAGCTGGATGTCTGGCTGCTTTACCTGCCTTTGACTCTCATCACCTGGGGGTATGAGGGAGAGGAGTGGAAGTCAGTGGGGATACCCTTACCCATTTAGCAGCGAGGAGGTCCCATGGTTTCCAGAAATTCCAACCCACACAGCATGAGATGAAGTATGCAGAAGAGACTTTACTGCTATGTGTGTGACTAGGCACTTTGTATCCTGGCTCTGGCAGGAAAGGGAAAATGTAGGCTTAAGCATCATTGCATGAGCTTCAGTCTTGTAGTTGATGCCAGATTTCTGCAAAGTGCCCTATGTTCCTTTTTCAGGGCAAAAGGGACAGCCTCAGTGTACTCCACTTGTAACTGAAAGGGCCCTTGAAATTTGGGGCTGAATGCCTGGAGGGTGTGGGGTTGGAAGTGACAACACATGTCTAAGGGCAGAGGTCAGAGGAAAGCAGGTTTTTGTAGCAGTTTTCACAGGCTTACACATTCCTCATTTCTGAAGAGCTCCATCAGGAGGCTGCTGGTGTCCTTCCATGAGCCATGTCACCTCTCTGAGCCTCAGTTTTCCCAGTTATGAAATGTAGTAAACTTTCTAAACCAGACGCCCCACATCCATGTGGACAACTACAGCTGTTACTGCCTCTCTCTCTCCCCCTTTCCTCTTTTCTTCTTTTCTTCCTTTCTTTCCATTTGACAGTCATGCTGCATTGCTGAAAATTGGAATCCTTATGCAGACACATATAATAAGAATACATGAGAGCTCATGTTTGCAGCTGTGGCAGGGGTTGGAGAAACAAACACTTGTTTTAGCACCTGAGAGGGACTCTATGGCACAAGCACATCCCTCTTCCTATGTCATTTTCTGTGGACTTAGAGCTTTAAAATCTCCCAGAGTTTGCAGTCTCCTGTCAAGAGACACAAGGCTGTGTGCAGTGGATGACATCAGAGACCAAAGATCAGCAGCTTCAGTGAGGCTAAGGGAGTGATTTTCTCTCTGCAAGACAGAAGAGAGTGGCAAATGTCTGCTTTGCCTAATGATGTTTTCTTTGTCAATGGTCTGGAGATTAAAGATGCAGCCCATCCTGAAGGAGGGCTGTGGCTGATTGCACACACTGCTATGCACAGGAGAAATAAATATGAATTCAGATGAAGAGGTGCAATGCAGAAGCATAGCTTTTATGCTCTGGGGGCTCACAAAAGGACCTTCGTCTTCTCGCCTGCTGCAAGGCAGAGTCAGCTAAAAAACCTGAAAGCATTCCCAACTTGATCTAACTTATATCTAACCTGCTGTTAAAAGTCTCCAGTATTTGAGCACCCTCCTATTCTGCATTTAAATCTGCATCCACCTCATAACAGAAAAGCTATGGAGACAAGGACAGAGGAAAAAAGTAAAAGCAAAAACCTGGAATGAAAAATCTGACCTTTTCCATCCATTTTAGGAGGCTGCATTCTAAGACAGAGCCAAAGATTCATAGGCAAAGTAATTTTGAGTCTTTCCTCTGACGTTACCAGGCCCTGAAGAAGATGGTTTCAAGAAGTTACCATAGAGCCAAAACATTTTAGATTGAAATTAATTTTCACAGTTCTAAATATGACAATGACATCAGACATTAATGCAATTTAGAGAAATAACATGCCTTTGATGTCTTGAGCCTTGCAAAAGCTGGTCTTGTGCCACTTTCCATAGGACTTCCCAGACTCTCCTGGCTCTGCTGCAACTTCACTAGGTCCAGAAAACTGTCAGTTATGTTGAGTACCTCTAAAGACCACCAGCATCAACCGAGCTCTGCATTGAGCTGGGTAGAAACACACTCAAAGATGTTCCGGCTCCATGCTGAATCCTGCACAAAGGAAAATGCTGACAGTACCGGTACCTTCAGTAATACAAAGAAAGTTGCGTGTGTGATTAGCCATTCACACAAGGTACCTCTGTTGAAAGTGCCCAGATTATAATTCCCAGGGTGCAATTTTGCCCAGCGCTTCTCTATCTCTGCCTCTGGTACCACTCAAGGGAACCCCAACTCCATGTTCTGTACCATAGTAGAGTCACACAGACACATAGTGCCTCCTTCCGCTTTTACATCTGCAGTGTGTTTGCATCTGGCGTGACTGTCATCTGAAGACCTTTCTCAACAACACACACACTAAGCATGCTAGATGCTTATGACACATAGAAAGCACGCTATGTATGTGTTGCTGTGTTAAAATGCCTATCAGCTGTTCCAGCTGCCACCGCTCCTGTGCTCCTAATGGTCTCCCTTTGCATGATATCAGAATGCAACATCTGATCTCAAAAACTAAATCAAGTTACTGTGATCATCAAAGCATGTATGCACAGGCTTGACTTTAAAAGTGAGCATGTGGTTGAGAGTTTTATTGAATAACGATGGACTTCCAGCTGTGCCATTTGCTCTAATTTCTGAAATTTGGTGCCTCTGCCCCAGAAATCAGTGAAGGTAACCTTTAAGAAGCACTTTACATTCAGAGGTGATTTTATTAGTAATTCTTACAAACAATGCTTTATTTCCCTGCCTCTTCTTCTTTTTAGCTAACAGTATGATGCAAAATCTTCCTGAACAAAATTTTAAAAAAAGTTAAATCCAAGCTCTGCAAAAATATCTGATTGAAGGCACTGGCATGGTATCCTACAGTGAAAAGAGATGCCCAGAAGATTGTAGGATTAGTCAGTCACTGAAGTCTTGAAGTAGTTTTCAAAGGAAAGAACCTAAAGCAAACTGGGGAAAACTGTCCTGGTGATGCACTATGTGGAAAGAAATCAACACTGCATTAATGAAAAAAAGTATTTATTATGTCAGTACTTCACTAAAGAGGCCTACAGGAGGGTAGACCCTGAGCAGTGAAAATAGGGCAGTGGGTATCACATAAGGATTTATGCCTAAATTTAGAGTAAAAAAAAATCTGTCAACTGGGGTTCTTACAGGTCCCCAGTATTGTAGTATCTCAGCACATAATCTTACAGTAAAATCATGCAATAGACTACAGACCTCAAGCAGTGAGCTTGTACCTTACTCTACAGCTTCATAAGATCTAAATACAGATCTCACATCTCATGAGAAAGGACTGTGTGTAGTAAAGCAATCTGGGAAAGCCTAATCTGTGTAATTAACTGTATCTAGCTCTGAAGGACAGAGGCAGATGCCATCCTTTGAGGTGATGGGGTGGATGCATCTTCTGCCTTCAACAGGGATCTGAAGGCATCTGTGCCATCCTGTAACGGGAGAAGGTAGGTAGTTTTGTTCCATTTCAGTTTTATCTTGAGTCAGGGAATGACTGGGTAGCTTGGTGCCAGTGACTGAATTATGTGACTGGTTTTATTTGATCCATATTCAGGAAGCTGTGCAGAGACCCGGTCCTGTCCTTTAGCTTTGCACCTGTATAGGATTGTTTGTTACCTGACACATGTTTAAGCATTTGTTTGTGTGTTTCTGGAAGGAAAAGTGGAGAAAGAACATCAGAATTGGACCTGCTTCAGAAATTTCTCATCTCCTCTGAGCAAAGTGTAAATCATTTGTTCTCTGTTCTGCAACAGATACGGATGCAGTATGATATCCGAGGCCCTAGAGCGCACACTGCGTGCTGAGAATAAAA
>WEIS01010273.1:0-22764 GCA_013389965.1 Todus mexicanus | reverse complement strand
CCAACCAAAAAGATTCTATGATTGTACTCTGGAAGCTCTGCCTACAGAGACCACTAGCACGTAGAATTCAAAGAAGAGAGAAAATGAGGAATAATGGCAGGTCTGGTTGCTCCAGACCAAGCTCGGTCTAGGAATGGGAACTCTGGGTTGTACCCAGCCCTCACAAACTGATTGTTATAACCTGTTCCATCTCTCTTATTTCTTTTCAGGATCCTGCTGTTTTAGAAGCTCATTGTACCTACCTTACCTCAGGTACTGCTCTCGTGCTGTGTCTTCAGAGGCCAAATGCTGTGAAGAAGCTGATAGATTTGTTGGGGCCAGAGGATCCTAAACTAGCCCAAGCACTGGACCCGTTCCCCTGGAGGGCTCAGTATGGCACCAGCACTGTCCAAAATGTTTTTTATGGTAGGTTTTTGTAAAAGAAAATTCCAAAAGCTCAGATACACCAATAGAAAAATTACAGGATGTACTGTTATCTCCTGCATTGTCAATACAGATATAACCTTGGCAGGCAGTGGAGACCATTACTCCCTAGAAAGCTCTCATTGTTTTCTTGGTAGCTGAGCTGCATATGTCTCATGCTATGAAATACTCTCCCAGAAGATGTATTAAAAAAGGCTTTCTTCCTAGAACGGCCCTAGATCTGTGTTCCATCAGAACAGATTTCCTTTGATCGCTTCACTGCTTGGTCATTTTATAATTTTAGCTTGGTTATTTTGTAATTATCCCCAAGAACCCATCTGTCTCCTGTCTGCTTATGTGTCCCCTCCTGATAACTTCATAACCCACTGGCCAACTGCAACCTGATTTCACAAAGGGGTAAAAGACTCTGAGATATTGCATTCCCGAGTCATCTTAAAACATTAACGACTGGCTGGAAAGAGGTGATCAAAACTTGTTCTCCCTGAGGAAAGCAGGTAAACCGAGCTGGTTTTCATTTGGAGAGGCTCTTGGCAGTTGACGTATCAGCAGAGGCACCCCAGCGAGTCGGCATCCTCGGTGGCATGGAACTAACTAGGCAGGATCCTCAGCAGGGAGGGAACTCGGGTGGGTGGGATGTGAGATAGCTGAGTGTGGGTGATGGATGGGAAAACCAGAAGTATTGCTGGAGAGAGTGGTCTGTAAAGAACCCAAGGGTATTGCTGGAGGGAGCCTGGGCTATTGCCACAGAGAGGGAAGGACGTATGATGAAAATTCGAAAGGGTTTAAGCATTGTTAGTTCACTGACAATGATTAGTGGTTTTCCTCAGTGTTGTGGTGGTTCTGCTGTATGTAGTTGGAGGAATATAAAAATTAGAGCAGCAATAGTTTCTGTGAACAGAGGCAAGCTCAAGCGCTGCATGCCTTCAGGTTTCAGAAGAACTTTCTTGTCAAGATCTATTAGATTATTTGCCTCTTTCTATTGCGTTTTGTGCTGTCAAATGTCTTTGTCCCTATCAAGTGGTCTTTTGAGGAGAACTAGTAGGGAACGAAGCAGCTGTCATGTACAGCTTGGGGGAGACAATCAGCCCCTTGATGCAGAACCCTTTTTATGTCAGATACTATCATAATCCTTAGGACCAAGGCTAAACTGAGAGAGAGATCTCAGTGTGATTACTCACAGGATCTCATTCCTGGATGTGACTGAAGAGTAAGACCTACCTACACAGAAGTGGGTTCTTCAGCCAATACTTTTCCACTATCAGCCCCTGCTTTTGCTCTTAAGATGAACGGATTGTTTATCCAGGTTACCTTGAGAATGAGAACTCATTAGTCACAGCTAAGAATGGGTAATACAGACCCAAAACTTAAGATGCCCCTGCTACAGTCACAGCATCCTTAGCATAACTCCCAAAGTGACGGGGGAAATTCCAGTAAGATGAAGACCAGGTTCCAATGGTATCATTGAACTAAGTAATGCTATTTTAATACCTTGAGTCTCAGCTGCAGCGGTAAACCTGCACTCCTCTCATCTCTTCTGGGGCTCATGAAGTCATTGTATAGTGCTTTTTCTTAAGCCCAAAGAACTCTTACACGTGTATCTTATATGGTCTTATACCTTGAGCAAAGTGAGCGTAAAACATTGCTAGCTTTGGGAGTGTTTGTGTCCTCTGGAATGGCATCAATGATTTAAACGAGGAAGATTTGACTTAGAGGTACATAACGGATCCAGCATAATTTATGTGCTGGTGTTTTATACAATCTTAGGATTGTAAACTACGGTGTTAAGGACTCTGGCTATACAATGCCTAAAATTCTGTTGTTCAGACAGGGCTGAGCACTCTATGAGCAGTAAGACATGATTCTTTGAATGGATAGCCTGAAAGGTGGCCATATTTCAGATGGTATTTGCTTTTGTGTTTGTATCCCAGGAGTGCGAATCTGTGCCAGCGCATTGACAATCTATCTGAACTCTAGTTATATAGAAATAGCTTTTCCTTCTCTAACATTTTCCACCCACAAATCTCAAAACGTTCTGAGCAGTGCTTTCTAACACTGTTGCTTTATAGGGAAATATTCAGATGCTGAGCCTGGAGGGACCTCTCAAGTCACCAAGTTCAGTTAATTCTCTCAACTGGCAGCCCCATCACATATTCCCTTTCATAAGCATCCTCCCCAGTTGGATGGTTGTTACAGAGCTTCACTGCTCTGATAGCTGGAAATCTTCTTACATTTTCAAACTTAAATATAGTTATATGCAGTTTGTATCCATCTGTTCTTGTGCCAGTACCTGTACTTTAATTAGGTAGGGTTTGGGGGGTTTTTTTTTCTTTCTCTGACCTTTTCTACCCTGATGTGTTTATCAGAAATCAGATTCCTTCTCAGCTTTGTGTCTCGTTGGGTGAAACAAGCCAAAGTCTTCTAGTTTTAACTCTCCAGATGATTCTCCGTTCCTTCCATGATCCTCAGATTACTTCTCTGTACCTACTCCAGGCTCAATTTACCTTTCGTGACCACAGGTGAACTTCTGTTCATCTATTGCTATCTAATGCTGATCTAAAACAAATCTGTTGCTATCAGCAATGGCTCATGCTAACTCTAATTTCTGTTGTAAATCAGAGCCCGTGGCATATTTGGTACTGTTACTAAGCACATTTGTTTTACTAACTAGTAGTTCCTTCCCATTCAGTAAGACTAGCCTGATGTGATCCAGAAGCAAGGGGACAACAGTGAGGGATTGGAGCTGATATTGAAGAGTTTCATGGGCTCCTTAACACGATTCCCTTGACTACACTGTTAGGAAATAGAAGGAGTCTTGTTTACATGAAGAAGAAGCTGAATGATAATAGGGCAGAATCAAAATACCAAGGCAGCGATGGAACTATTCTAAATATAATGGGTTTAAATGCTTGCTATTACTGTACAGAACAGCTGGCCTTTAAAGCAATTACTTCAGTAAGTTGCACATCATCAATCTCTCAGAAAGATGAGTGTGAGTCTAGAGAATGTTTAATTCATGGCCTGAGAGAATCTTCTTATTGTATTTATCTCTCAGGCTCCAAATCCTATCAAATAGCTGTCCGGGATATGAAGCTGTTTTTCCCAGAAGGGCTGTGCTGCGCCGAGTGTCAGACAGTAGAGGAGGAAGAGGTAGGATTCTGCCCTTTCCTGAGAAGTATCCTGCTGTGCCAGAGCAGTGGCTTTGGCCCCGCTATCCCATGACTTCTTTCCTATTATGCTTTAGATAAAACTTTTTTTTTTTTTTGCTATGTTTCACCAGCTGCCAAGTTTTCCTTCTGTGGATATTCCCACCACGATGTGTTAACTTTGTATTGACCCAGAAGGTCTTGGTGGAAAAGTCCTTTTTCAGATATGTTTGTTCAGTAGCTGTAAATCCAGGAGGGCTCAGGGCTCATACTTCAGAAGCAACGTTCCCAGGGGGAGCCAACATTGCACTGGAAACAGGTCACGGATGAGGGACAGCAACATCATTGATGATTGCTGAGATGCGCTTGGCCCAGAGGTTGGAGTTTTTATCAGCTTTTCTCATATAGCGTTCAGAAATGAAGTGGGATGGCTGACAGTGTAACTCGCTGGTTGCCAAGTGTCTCCCCTGAGATCTGTATACATCCCTATGCTCCCAGCGTGGAGCACTGCCCGGTTTCTGTGACAAGGGCATTGTCCCTTGTGCCCTGCCAGCCCAGGTAGCAAGCCACCACAATGCAGAGCGTGGGGCTGTCTCCTGTAAGACATCTCATGCTGTAAAGTCCAGGCAGTTTACAGTGCTGCTGGGTGCCTGCATCCTTCCCTCCCTGCAGAGAGAGGCATAAAGACTCAGACTCTCACCTCTTGGCATGCATTGTAGGCAGTGCCATGAGGCTAACCAGGGCTGCTGTGGCTGGCTGCTGCTCATCTGGCCCTGCACACTGTGTAGCTGCTGGTCTCTGATTCCAACTGCTGTAATTTGCCAATGGCTGAAATGAAACACTAAGTCCTGTTCAACTACATTTGTATGTTGTCTCCACTCCCATCCTTTTCTTCTCAAAACCAGAGTTTGAAATGATTGGGTTATGCCCAACCAAGGGATGGAGATTTTTTTTTGAGCCTTGCTATGCCCACGTGGCACAGAAGTGACCCAGCTGAGTTAGTCCAGGGAGAGTAGCTGTCGAACTGAGAGCAGCCGGCCATGTCTGTAAGATGCATCACTAATGTGGATGCTCTCCCTCTGTGGCTCAGTCCCGAGCACCATGACTCCACTGTGCTGCGACACGTGTGAGTGCCGCTTCCTTCAGAGACAGAAGGAAGCTGCTACATGCCAGTGTGGTGCTGGATAAAGATGTCAGGCACTTGCAAACCCTGAGTTTCTGGCCTCGAAAAGCTGAGAGCAGAGACCTTAGGAAGATGTCTGAATCCTTTAAATGGATGACAAGATGCTGGGCTTAATTAAGCCCCAGTAAAAAAAAGAAGGCATGGAGAATGTTCTTGTATCTCTAGACAAGCAGGTGTATTCTGGGCTGGCAGTTCCAGAAGCACACCCCACGACCCAGAGCCTCCCAGCTTGCCTGCATCTATTCCTCGGAAGTGTTATCAATGCTCATTAGGTAACGCTGTTCACATGACTTGGCGCTCTCTCCCTCCCTTCCCTCCTGCAGATCTATAACTTGAAACGTGACCCCATAGTCACTTTGGAAGTCAAGAAGAAGCGGAAGATCATAAAACGTGAAACAGAAGAGAGGCTCCGTTTATTGGGCTCTGAGCAACCGTGCAGCCTGGGTAAGGAAATGTGTAAGTCGTGTTATAGATTGAGGCTGTTATTGATTACTTGGACAGCAAGACAAACCATCTGGTGGCAGCAAGATTTGCTATTGATGTCCCTTCAGAAAGGAGGACAATTCTGAGCTGCAAAGAACAGCTCCAGTGGAGTCCAGCCATTTAACTGTTTCCCTGCCAGGCCTTTCCACTGCTGGTGCTTCCAGGGATTTAAATATAGGGTGGTTCAACCTTATCACCAGCAGAACAAGCACTGTCAGCACAGCTCTTGTGCACATCTCTCTGCCGAGCTTTTACAATGTGTTTCAACAACAGCTTGGCCACAGTAGTTTGTGTCTCCATTCAAAGCCTGCCACAGGAGAGGCCAAGACATCGTAGGGATGGGCAGTTGTGAGGCATTTTGTTCTGTGACTGGATAACTAACGATTTATGCAGGGAGTACTTTTGGCAAGGTGGACATCTAACTCTCAAGGACTGGACTGAGATCTCATTCAGTTCCCACTAGCTGCTGAACAGCTGCCAGCTCAGAATGACTTCCAGTTATCACTGGTCTGACTTTGATTTGAAGTTGAAGCTTCAGCAAGTCTGAAAGCTCCCTCAGATACCTCCAGTTTCTCTGGGCCTTTTGCAATTATTTTATTTGATAGGCATGTACATGAAACAGGCTGTGATGCACTGAGTCCAGCTCTGGAGTCCTTCTTGTGACTTTTCAGTGCTTCAGTGCGCCTGGCAGAAAGATGGGAACAGACTTTGGAGCAGGGCCTGTCGGGACAGGACAAGGGGGTTGGCTTGAAACTAAAAGAGGGAGATTTAGACTGCAGAGAAGGGAGAAATTGTTGGTGCTGAGGGTGGTGAGAGCCTGGCCCAGGTTGCCCCGAGAGGTGGTCGCTGCCCCATCCCTGTCCCAATTGCAGGGGAGGTTGTTGGGGGCTCTGAGCAACCTGCTCCAGTTGCAGATGGCCCTGCTCCCTGCAGGGGGGTTGGACTCGATGACCTTGAAAGGTTCCTGCAACCCAAACCAGTCTATGTCTTTGTGTCAGGAGATGTAACTAACACATGGGGATGCTTCCACATTGGGATATTGTGGGTTGATCCCAAGCCTTTATAAACAAGCAATGATCAGGGAAAGCATCCCTATGGTGTTCAGAGGGGAGCAGGCTTGTTTGGAACCAGCTCCTTCTCATTCCTTTAGCCCAAGTTCTGATGTGACTGGCAAGCAGGAGGGTGAGCATCTGTGCAAATATTCCTGTGCTGCACCTGATCTCTGCAGTTAATCCCAGCAGTAAAACCACAAGATTGCTGTGGACTGGCAGAAGACTGTGATAAAAATGCTACAGAATTACAGACCATCCCACTCCACCTTAAAGCCTTAGAGAGACAGGGCTTTTGGGCATTGCCCCCGTACCAGCAGGTGCAGGAGAGCACAGGTAGAAGTGAAAGGAGGATGGTGGTAAGTCAAGGCCTTTGCTTTAACGACAGCACAGCTGCTTGGTAGGCACCGAGTAGCTGTTGTGCAGGGGGGCTCTGAAGGAGGATTTTTCCCAGGGTGGTTAGTTATCAATGAATTCTTTCTACTGGCTTATGCTGGCTTTGGGCTATGCCCTACGCTCACTTCACAGTCATTACGAAAATCACAGATCCTCAGGCAAGCTCCTTTTCTTACATTGCATGTTAATACATCAGAGACTGACAGCGTGACAGTTTAAGACTTAACTGATGCCAGTGGTGAGGGTGAGGCCTCTCTTGCAGCTTTACTGACATTCCTAAGCCTCTGTATGAGTCCTCAAGGAAGAGCTTGGCAACTGTGTGCATAACAGCAGCTCTTTAGAGGTGACCAGGCTGTTCTGCATGTAGCTTCATGACCACCTCCTCTGGGTAACTGCAGAGATGTGATCACATCATTGTGTCCCTAGTGGGGTCCCTCAGCTTAAGGGCTGCAGTGAAGGGAGACTTATAGGTGTTCACAGCCCAAAATACCCTGGGTTGCTGTTGCTGACAGGCAGGGCAATTTCCCTGGTGCATGGTGTGAAAGGACCAGGCCTATAGCACAGGTCTGCTGTGACTTGAAGCACTTCTTGATTTTTTTCAGAAGAGCTTGCAGCAAATAAAATAAAATAGCTTGTTGTGGAGACAGTGCGGGTATTCTGCGAGATTTGTACATCTCAAAATATGTGCCCCTCATTTCCTGCTACATGAGGATCTCTGTGCTTTGAAGATGTCTAAGCAGAGTAAAAAGGAAACCAGTGTAAAGCCCTGATGTGTTTGTGTCTCAGAAAATTTGCTTCAAAGAGTTACTGTCCTGGAAAAGCAAGGACACGTGATCTCTGAGCTGTCAGGCACAATATAGTAAGTGCCTCCAGCAAGGCAGACACATCCTTCACTTTGGGCCCCATCTTGAACACTAGAGGTAGCTCTTGCACACAAGGAAACCTCCTCTTAGCAAATCATTAACACAAAGCTGCTGCCTAATGGGCAGACGGATTTGTCATGAGGAAAATATGAAATACATTAAGTCCTTATGTATGCTGGTCAGAATTACATTTTGGATTATAAAAACAGCTGGATTAACAGATTTCTTTGCTTGAAAGAAATTAAATGGAATAGTGTCTCCTGTGGCAAACCCGCAGCTGTCCTTGTCTGACTCCTGAAATGGGGTCACTACTGCTGCCTTGTGATCTCCAGATACGTACACGTAGGCATACAGAGGTTTGACAGCTCGGGATGAGCAATTACATCTGCGAGCATCCCAAACGATATCACCATGCCTGAGTGCCTCTGATTGTCCAGTGGCAGGGAAGAGTTACTTAGAGGGCTGACAGTTGTCGGGGGTGGATATAAGACAAGCATCTGTTGTGTTTTGTTCTTTTGCCATTAGATCAGCCTTTGCTTGATAACCTCTGCCAGACCACTTGCCTTGTGCTGCCCGGGCTAATCCTTCGGGGTTCTGAGCACTCACCTTATGTCGAACTGCTTGATCAGCTTATTGGCAAAGGTTTCACGGTGACTGGAGCACGCCTCACTGTCCTGGACGCGCCACAAGCTCACTGCATCTCTGAGACACTAAGCAGGGCAAAGTGTAGTGTTGCAGCAAAGGTATGAAACAGCTGGAGTTGTGCTTTGCTTCCTGCGCACAAAAGAGGAGCCTGTTAATGCCATGCTGTGCTGAGATATCCAGGCTGGCTCCCAGCAAACTTGCTTTGGTAGCAGTATTAGCACAGCACTGCATCTGAGCTCTGATACCGCCGGTAAGTACTGTGGGCAGCATGCCCTGCTAGCTAGTCCCTGCCTTGTGTTCCCGAATCTCTGCTAGCTCGCTGACACCGAACCTTGACATTGTGATGTGTGAATCCATCCTTGTGGGAATGGCACGTCCCAGCTAAACGTTCCGTTCACCTATCAGCGCCCTATTGCTGCTGTTATGTGTGTTCTGCTGCCTTGTTTTTGCCGTAGAAATACAGTTTCTATTTCCCTTTCTCTAATTGCACCCCATTAAACCACTTTCTGGGCCGTGGTTTGGAATCCTAGGCAGAGATTTCATTTTGCTTCTTATGTGGTGCTGACAGCTCGAGTCGCAGTCCAGCGTGGGGCTTGAGCGAGCACTGACGGGGCTTAAGCATGAGCTGTGCCTCTGGGGTGAGCAGATATGTTGCTTTACATCAGCCAAGTATCTGGCCCAGGCTGTTTTCCTCATTGCACTCGGTGCGGGAGAAGCCCCCCCACCTTTTCAGGAACCTGATGAGGGCAAAGCGCTGAGGGAGAATGTGGAAGGAAATGCTTGTCAGGAGCACAGAGTAAACAAGGGGGGAAACTACTTACACTGGAAGCAGCAATCAACAAAGGGCTGTCAGAGACACACAGCAGCCCTCTGAAAAAAGACAGACAAACATTTGTGCTTCCAGCCTTTCAGTTCTAAGGTGTTCTCTGTTATAAGAACAGGTAAGATCTTTTCAGGTTGATTTTTTTTAAAACCGACAGCATGCCTTTGAAGTACATCTGTATAGAACAGCAATTACATCTAGTATCCAATTAGTCTAAGCGCTACTTTCTTCTCCTGCGGCTCCCCTGAGGATGCCATCCCTCCACACACGGGATTGTGCATAGCTCCCTAGAAAGGACAGAGCGGATCAGCGTGTGGGTAGGAGAGCCATGGCAGCAGCACTGCTCTCCTGGAGATGGAAACGCTGCCTTCTGGCAGAGATGAATGACTCTGGGCAGGGCTGGCGTGTTTCCAGAAGGGTCTGGCACTGCTGAGTCAAAGGTGAACACTACAGCCTTTGCTCTCCCCTGCCAGAAGGGAGATGGGCTCCTTCAAGTCAGAAGTGTTTCTGCTGTGATATCTCCACGTTTACCGTTGTCTCTGTATTCCCGCTTCCAGCAGAATTAGCGACTGAGTAGCACACCTAAGTAACCTGCTTACTTTCTTGCTCTGAGAGAAGGCAACAGGAATAATAACATGCCATAGGAGTGGGATAACTCCCAGTTCAGATGCGATACTCTTTCAGTTTGAAAGAGCCCGTTGCTTTGTGCCTTTCCACCCCTGACACAGCACACAGGCGGTTATCTGTGCTGTCAGCGGTTCATCAGCGAGGCTTACCGACTTATTTAAGTGGATAAGCAACACCAAAGGTCTGTTCTTGCCTCTCTTGCAGTGTTCTCTCTTAATGGATGGTTTGTGCCTGGTGCTAGCAGTGCAGCGAGACAATGCGGTCATTTGCTTCGACTCCCTGCTGGACAGGTAAGTGAGGACAACACGTCTTTAACAGCACTGTCTCATCCCCCTGCTAGAGAGCTGGTGATCAGAAGGAGGGCAGCTGACTTTCATCTCCGTAATTCACTCCCACGAGGTCAGGTGCCACTCAAAGGCAGCCTGTTCTTCCAAAGTTATGTTGTTGTTACTGGGTCAATACCTCTGAATGTTCCCTGGTTTCAAAGTCATTTGTCCTGTCCTCAGAATTGTAGAATCCCAGCGTGTTAGGGGTTAGAAGGAACCTCTGGACATCATCTCACCCAACCCCCCTGATAAATCAGGGTCATTCAGAGCAGGGTGCAGGACCTTAAACACCAAGTTGTGCTGTTTGTTCAGGACTTGGAGTGTCTGTGAGGCTCAGCAGCATGGTTCCGTGAACACAGGGAATTCTCCAAAATAAGGGCTCACATTGGGAATAGACCTGCTGAATCAATAAAATTCCTAGGAGAAATATCTTAGCAGATTCTATGTTTGCTATGAAAAAAAACCCCAACAACTTAAAATAAACGCCAGAGAGCAAAATCAAAAATTAGCCTCTTAAATAAATCACCAGAAATGCTGGGCGGAGGATGTATGAGCCTGGTAAAACAAACAGAACCCCTCTACAGGGACTGATTAGTGAAATAGAATGATTATCAGGCCAATTAACCCACTGCTCCCCAGAGGGAAAGTTTCCTTGCACAGGAGCTGGTATTTGGCAATGTGATGTGTAGTTCATACACATGGTTTCCTCCAGGAAAAGAAGCCAAGAGAGAGTCTTTTCTGACACATTCAGGATAGAGCAGTCCAGCAGCCACACCGATAAGACTGTCATGACTTTGGCTGAACCATTTGGAGGACTTCCAGATAACCCTGTCAGTGGGATGGGAATAAGGAATTCAAGGATGCTGGAATTTACAAGCACCAAGGGGATCAAATCTGAACATCTGAGTTGGTAGACGCCTTGGAGTTCTGGTACTTGGATGAAATGCTACGGTGCTCAGTCTCAAGGCCACACCTGGGAAGAATAGTTGGAACAGATCTTTATTGGTAACTTTTCAAAAATGTTTTTAAGCTAATGACAACATTTAAGCATTGCTGCCATTCATTTGAAATCACACCCTTGGGAGTCACGTCCTAAACCTTTCACCCTGCAAGGCACACCACTAAGCGGAAGCAAAGAGGAAGTTACCCAGGACCTTTCTAGTGAGATTTCTCCCACTCTTTCCCTTGTTTATGGAAAACAATAAAAATAAAAATAAAAGTGAGCTGTTGGGAACCCCAGAGATCACTGCTGAAAGTAGTTCTGCCTGGATCTGCAGAGCTGGCAGCCAAGACAAGATCCCCCCACCTCTTTATTTCCCCAGGCTTTTGCTCCTCAGAGTCATGGGTGCTGCATAGCAAGGTCAGCTGCAACCCAGAGCTTCCGCTGCTTCCCTCTTCTGCAGGTTCAACTTGATATGTTTTAAGACTGGTAGTTTCAGAGCAGCACCCTCAGAGCAACCCTCGCAGCAGCTTCTTGCTGCCATTCCCAGTGAGCCAAGGAGCTGAGAGGAAAGCGGGGAGGAATAAGCATCAGTCTGAGCCGTGTCCTTTGCCACTCATCGCAGTCTGTGCTGGTGTGGCTGTCTGGACGAAGGACAAGCTTCCTTGCTGAACTGCAGAATACCTGTGCAGAAATCTGTTAGGAGGCACTCCCAAGGGCAGGATCTGTTCTGCCTCTTACCCCTGTGCCAGAACTAGTGATCACGCAGCCATTTAAAACCAGCTCTACAAAAAAAAATCAGCAAGGCGTGCCCAAGGATGGGGAGGTGGTGATTGTTGAGTAGATCAGCTTTAGCCAGCAGAAAACTCCCACCCTTATGCTATCCTCAGCCATCCTACTGTTCAAAATCAACTTTGCAAATACCTTTGAAAACCCAGCCTGCCTAAACTAGCGTCTCATAAGGGCACTTCATGCGAAGACGTCTTCATTGCCTCGTTTATAAACATTTCAGAATAACATCTGAGGTTAATTACACTTCTGACTCCCTCAGCAGGCGCCACGTGATAGTTCTGGTACTGAGGAAATCACGGGGTGTTTACGCCGCTCTCGCTGGCACAGCCCAGGGTTCCGATACCTGCGCAGGTTCTGGCCTGCCTTTCAGCTGCACTGCTGAAGAACTGCGGTGTGCGAGAGGATTTCACAGCCCTGGGAGTCGATTCACAGCTGAGCCGCTTTCCTCGGGCTTTGTGCCACGGGGAGAAACGTTGCCATCTGTATGGGTGCCTGGGCTATGATGTCAGAGATGGGCTGTGATAAGCAGAAGGAATCAGGTGTTGAGAGGAACAATGCAGGCTTTGCTAGTGTAACTGCTCCTAGTTCAGAGCCTATTAAAGCTTTCCTAAGCCAGCTCTAGCAGCAGCACATGAGGGAGAGACGTTCAATCACTGGAGGATGTGCTGTGCAGAGCACTTGCCTTGAAGACAGACACAGCCCCTCAGAGCTGTGCAGCAATCATTGCTCAGCAGCAGCAGGGCCCGCTCTGTCTGCTCTCTGGACATCTCTGAAGCGTTATTCCTGCACCAAAAGGCTGGGAGAACAGAGAAAGGGACAACGATTATGTGAGTGGGGACACAAAAGCAGCCCCTGAGTTTGACTGACTGCCAAGAGTGGAGCCAAAGCAGGAATCTGGGAGAATCTAGGGGGGTACCAAGAATAAGTCATAGGGCAGAGTGAGGTGTAAGTGTTTGGAAGAGGTGAGAGGGAGCTGAAGCACAGCCTAAGAGCAGAGGGGACTGGGGGTGAATCCCGAGAAGGAAGTGCCACCATCCTATTCACAGACAGGGAAAAATGATGTCAGACTTACCTGTCTTGTTCTGTTCTGGCTGCTTCGATCTCCCATATAAAGCATTTGAATTTTCCCTGTCATAAGTTGTTTTTACAGCCAGATTTCCTAGCTGCAGGGTGGCGGAGGGAAGAATTTACAAGCAGATTCAAAGCAAGTCCTGGAAGAACAGCATGCTCTGCTTCTTAAGCATGACAAACTCGATTTAGCTGCATTAATAGATGATGCTGATTTAGCAGTGATCACTTCTCTATGGGTGTTGAAGCTTTTTAAAAGTACTTTCAGATGCCTGTAAGACTGTTAGGACCTAACTAGATTGTGCACAGTCTTTAGGAAGTCACATAGTTACCATTGTGCTGGATTCGGACAGCAGCATTTGACTAAAGCATGCCAAAAAACAAGCCTCTCTAGAAGAAAATCAGGTTTTTCTCTGGGCCTTACACCTTCCTGGATTAAGACAATGTACCACAAGCAGAACACAAGTCAAGTGTTTAGGAACTTAGCTGGATGTTATTCTCTCTGATGAGACAGTCTTACCAAGTGTTAATTGCTGCTAGCAGGGAGCGATGTTATCCCTCTAGGAAGCTCATCTCTGGGAGCTTTGGAGGGAAAGGAGGTGTTGAAATAATAATTTTTTAAAAAATGAACACATGAGATGTAAAATCTTGGAGCTGTTGAAAACCGCTGAAGAGAAAACTGTTGCCAAGCACAATACCTGGATATGGGGGCAGGGAGCAGGGAGTGGTTTCCAAAGCCTCTAGAGAGCTTTCAAGCCCGAGAGTCTGAGCGTACACAGAGTTGAAATTTGTATCTTGGCTTTTAATTTCTCTTGAGCATGTCTTGTGGTCGGCTCATTTTTTTGCTTGCTAGGGACCAGAACAAAACAAGGACTAGTGAAGCAGAGCCCAATACTGATGGCAGCTTAGAAAGTCCTGGGTTTGGAGGAAAACCACACACATTGTTTGAGAAAAGGATGCTTGCACAGAGCTAACTATCCATATTTCTGTGTGTTTCCCACTGCCCCAGAGACCCCATTATGAAACAGGTCATTACTGTTTGTTTGAAGGCTTATATTTTAAGAATCCAAATCCATTTATACAAAGCTTTGTAAAACCCAGGGTTTATCTGTGTAAAGAAGTTCAGTAACAGATGCACATGGCCAGAGTCGCTGGCACAGAGCGTAGTCCTCCTCAAAGCTGGGTCATCTGCAGGCTCTGACAGCTTAGATGGCAAAGTAACCCTGGCTTCTGTTTCTCTTCCCCCCACAGTGTCTGTAGGCAGAAGCAGTCAGTCCTGGATATTGCTCAGCATCTCCTTTATCCCCAAAATGAGAATCAGGCAAGTAGAGAAGTTCGTGGTGCACATCTCCTTTATGCCTCTGTGGTGAATGAAACTTGTCCAGGTCATTTAAAGAAGAAAATGTATGAGACAGAGGTGATGCCTTATGACAGCCCTAAGCTTTGGCTTATGCTGAGCCCAGCACGTGGTGGGAGGTGGGACTAAAACCCTGTCAAACTGTCTTACATGTTATGATTTTGAATCAAAGTATTGGGAGCTTTTGATAAAGAGTCAAAGTTTTCTATAGGTGTCAGTTACTTTTTATGAAGAGTCAACACTCAGTAAGGTATCTGTAATACTTGTCAAAAATCAGTGATGGGAAACGTTCATTCAGCCCTGCTGCCAAGCTGGTGCGTGTCCTGTGTCCAGGAAGGTATTTTTCAGAAGTCCAAATCCAAATGGAAAAGCAGAAATGAAGCCATTAGCCATTCCAGGCATAGACTAGCTGAATATTTTCTCAGTACTTCATAGCAAGAAAGGAAACACTAAGCTCCAGACATGTGGGCAGCTAATGGGAATAAACTGCACGAATACCTTTAAAACTGGCTGTAATCATCAAAGTTTAGTACAAAACAAACGAGAGATTTGGATAGAGGAGGCAGTGCCTGAAGAGTTAGGACCAGGAGATGTAAAAGAATCAGGGAGAATGAGAAATGGCAGCAAGTGGACAAGCCTCTCCTCCGGATCCCTTTTGCTTCCCGAAAAAACCCAGCAGGAGATTGAGATGCGTTTGTAACCTCATCTACCACATCAGAGCCGCTGCCTTCAGTACCAGTGCTCTAAGGATTGAGCCTTAAAAGACACAGAGCCCTCTTTGAAGTCTGCACTCCTGCTTTTAACACAGGCAAAACTACCCCAAACCTCCCCAAGGTCGTACAGCTGCTGTTTGCAGCAGCTTTCCCTAAGGCGCAGTCCCCTTCTCCCCAGGCATAGCTGGGGCTGTAGGCACTGCAAGTGCCAGGGAAGCTGGGCGAGAGCTGCGAGGCTGTCACAGCACAGCGCTGGCTGCTGCCAGGGTGCCAGGCTGTTGCCAAGTGATGTGACAGGGCAGCATGTCCAGGCTGTCTTCCGATTTGCTTTGAAAAGGACATTCCGTATCTCTGGCTGACATAAAATCCCTTCTCGCTTCACAGCTGTGGGGAATCAGCCTATCGGAAAGAGGCTTATAGCACTTTCCATGATAGATAAGAGAAAAAGCAAATATGCTCAGCCTTTCTCCCTGCTTCTGGCAGCCCAGGCCACGGGGTCCAATCTCTCTGGCACTGAGGGACGCAAGGGCTACTCACAGCAGTCCAGAGTTCAGAGCGTGAGGCTGATCCTGGGACAGTGATTCTCGTTGTGGGTTACAAGAAGCACAGCAGCAAGGAATGTTTCTTTTCAAATGGGCCTTTTGATCCGAAGTTCAGGACAGGTTTAGAAATCACAGAGTGAGATTGGAGGAGTGAGCTCACCAGGGAATGACTGTACCTCAAAAGGTGTCCCTAGAAATGGTGCTTGATCCTCTGATCTCTTGCTAATGAGTTTATGAAATGTCAGCCAGGCTTTCCAGGTCAAAGCTAATGAGGAACAACACGATATCAGGCAAAGTTCAGAGGGTCAAATGAACATGGATTTCAAACTCTTGTGGTCTAAGCAGTGCTGCAGCGTTTACTGGTGGAGTCGAGCTAGGGAAGTGAAAAGAAATTTCAGATTTGCTCCATGTGTGGTTTGGGACTAGGCGATAGGATGAGAAATCGGCTTTGCAAACATGGACTGTTTCAGTGCTGACACCTGTGCCTGGGCTAGTTGTCCTGCCTCCTTCTGCAGTCACTGCAAGAAGCCAGCATTTCTGCAGCATTTTTTGCCTGCCCTGTTTAAAACATCTGCCTCTGGAACAGATAAATTCATGCTTTAGTAGTTCCTTATCCTCACATGGTGACCCTGCAGATGTCTGCTCCCCACACAGGCTTATCTTGGGCACAGGCAGACCAGCTCACATCTGGAGGCGAGAGAGAGGTATTCTGTTGGTGCCACCATTAGGGGCTGTTGAACTTTCAGTGGACCTCTGTGAGGTGGCCCCAGATGTACCTGCACCATACCCAAGATGGGACCTCTCCAGCGATGAGAGAGCTGTCAGGGAGTGCTGTGCTCAGCCTCAGGAACTGGGATGCCTTGCGGCTGAACAGTTTCTCCTCCCACACAGCTCTTCATCGGGGTTGGGATGAGGTGGTGAGGCTGGGGTGGCCGTCCCTCAGTGACAGCACAGTATGTCACTGACCTGTCACCATTAGCACAGTGGAGCACGGGGTAGCAGGGGCTCAGCAGGGCTGTTCCTCAGGAAGAGCCCTTAGATGCGCAGCCGAGCCTCCACTGGCGAGCAGCATGAATCCCTCCACTCTGCCCAGAGCCCTGGAGCTGCTGCCAGCAGACACAGAGGCTGCTCCAGCATCTCCCTTCCAGCAAAGACAGCTGAAACCTGGGGCTGGAGCAGAGCAACACAGGAAAAATGCATCCCAGCCACTCTTGGCATGATGCTTAGCCCCTCAGCAGCAGACAGAAGGGATGGACTCCAATAACAGAAACCCCAAAACCTGTGAGGAGAGGCAGAGTGCTGGCTGGAGGAGGGCCCAGGGGCTGTGTGGGGTGGACCACCAGCACAGTGTGTAGTGCATTAGAGGAACAGGGTGTTCATCAGCACAGGCAGAACTGCAGGCTGCTCCCAAAGCCCTTGGCGCTGAACTGGCTTCCCCACCTCTGAAGCAGCCGTGCCAGAGCTGTGCAGCAGCAAGGTTTAGAATGCAGAGGCACAGCAGCCAGTGGAGGGAGGGAGGGAGATTTTCCCACTTGCCACTTTGCACTTTGTTAGTTTTCTTCAGCTCCTTGAATGTGTGAATCTTGAGAACGGCCAAACAGCGCCCGCAGTGAGCAGCCGTTTCCCTGCTGTGGGGCGTTCATCCTCAGCATTCGCGAGAAACCTGTCTCTGAAAAGAAGTCTCTTTGTGATGCACAACTCACAGCTCTCCCGCAACCCCTTCCTTCTTTTCTCCCCAGGCTGAAGAGCTGCTCTGTTGCCTCTTTGACTCCCTGACATCTGAGAGCATCCACCGAATTGAACCCCAGGATCGCTAGCCAAGAAGGTCAAGGCTGCCAAGCAGCTGGGATGCCACAGCGGGTGCCTGTGCAGATGGACACACTCCCAGCCTCTAAGAGCACTAATGTTTGTTTGTTGTTAAAACATAAAATCTGAAGTATGGTATGAGCATCAGTGAGATAGGTGAGAGTGGTGGGAGAAAGGATCAGTGCCCCAAACCAAATCTTTCTGAACCATAGCTGTGGTTTCTAGTGGACAGTGTGCGTGTGTTCGTGGAGCAAGGTTTGGAGCATTCCTCTGACTGGGAAAAACCCAGGGAATAAGGTAAATACAGGGGCAGGTGTTCACTGCAGGCTTTGTCTCTGGTGCTCAGGGGCTGCATCTTCCACAGGCCTCAAAGACATTAGAGAGAGATTCCATTTGCTGCTGCTGCTGCTGCTGCTGCGATGTTCTTTGAACTAAGGACAAAGCCATGGTAAATAAAATGGAAATAGTCAGAGGGAGGTTGGATCCCCAGAGAGTTCAGTATGTTGGGTAGAGCTGTTGAATATGATTAAGAGCTGGACAGCTTAACATTCACTTGCCTCTGCTCCAGCAACCCTGTCACTGCCTGTCCCTGCCCAGCCCCAGCTCGCTGCACTTCCTGAGCACGCAGCTCAGCCTCTTGTTTGTCCTCCTCAGCACCGCTGATCTGAGAATGAATGCTCCTCGGCTGAATCCTTGCTATGGCAAGGAAGCCGATATTGATACAGAGGTCCTCAACCCTCCCCGGACGCACTGGGTAAATTCAGCTTCTTTGGGAAAACTCTTCCCACCCAGGAGGCTCCATGTTCCTACCTATCCTGCTACGGCAAAGACTTAACCATGCGTACACATCTAGTTCCAGACATCACAGATGTAGCCACAGCAGTCCCTGTGTGTTCTCCACGGGGTCTTGAGGCAGAGCGGCGTGCAGCTGGCTGGCCAGCCCATCTCTGAGCACAGCCTTCCCTTCCATGAGAGCCTGGTGTGAGTCCTCGTCCTGCCCAGACGTTAGCTCACACAGACTGGGGGCATGCAGCACCTCTGGGATCTCTGTCCCTTTTCAGATGAGGCTGAAAGTGTCTGAGAAGTCCAAAAGCTGTTAAAGGTCTGGTCCTGAACTGTGTAATCCTAACACAGTCTCTCCTCTTCTCTAAGCTACCTTGGAACAGCAAAAAGAGATTGCCACGGTCAGCTGGGCAAAGAGGGGGGACACAAGCAGGGGAACCTCACACAGCAGTTTGGGGTCAGAACTTAGATACACCCACCAAATCTCTGCTCCCCGTCAGCATTCTACCTGGACAGGCCCTTCAGGCTTGGTGGTGGGACCAAATATCTTCTGAAGAGAAGCTCCAGAAGCAGCTGCTCTGCTCCCCTGGGAGGCTGGGGTCCCGGGAGTCAGCGTGACAGCAAATCCTACTCTGCGCCTGCAGCTAAGTAGGCCATTTCCTGCACTCCGGGCGCATTTCTGTCATGCTTGTAAGCCCCATACGGCTTTGAAACAAATGAAAATTAAAAGGATCCACTGCCAGCACTCGGGGAATTTGATCTGAAGAAGGAGCATGTTGGAATAAAACGCCGCCAGAGAGCAGCTGGAAGACAAGGCCCGCAGAGTTACGTGCAAGCAGGGGGCACGCAGAGGCAGCAGTGGTGGCACGCGAGGCACTGGCACCAGGACTGACTTGCTTCGGGTCCTCAGACCTGTGAGAAATGGGGCTGAAGGGAGCTGGTACAGCAGGAGGTGATGCTCTGGTGACTGGTAGCCGTCAGCATGGGGAGGTGACACCCATTGGGACACCCCTGGCCCTGTCCAGATTTCCCAGCAGGCAGGAGCAGTCTGAGCTTTGTGACAGGAGTTGGGACCGTGGCTTTTAATTCACCGTGTAATAAACCAGGGCCTGGTACAACAGGCACCCGGTAGCACATCTGCACTTCCAGAGAGCCCCGCTGCTGAGGCTTAATCTTCGTGAGCCTCCACCCACCAGCACACCAAGACCCGTGCCTCAGTTTCCCCATCTGTGAACACCACGTCCCCTAGGCACAGCAGCAGCCTCCTCAAAATGGGGCAGTACCCAGATACTTTTCAGCAAGAGGCTGCTGCAGCATCTTTGATTCCTATTTTAAAGCCCGGCTAATTAGTCTCAGCTTAACAAACCAGCGCACCCTGCGCAGAGCAGGGGAAAGCAGCGTCCTCTGATATTTCCAAAATGCCAGGATTCCATAAATAACCTCGGCAGCCTTTCCTCCCGGAGCACCCCACTCCTCTCCAGAGAGCTGACAACCAGGAACGCCACGGACCCTGCCGAAATCAATCCTGTCACCCTGCCGACAGCTCCGGCTCCATCTGAAGGAGCTGCAGCTCACACACTTGGTTTTTCCCTGCAAAGTGCCACCAGGCAGCCAGGATTAGCTAATCAGGGCTGAGGAGCAAATTAATGATTGCTAGAACGAGGAGAAAGGCAGATTTGATCGGAGATTGTCAGCTTTGCAGCTGGCTCCTACTTGCAAACAATTCATTTAGATTATGAAAGCAAGAAATTGAGGACAAAACCCCCTAGATTGTTTGCTTCCTAGAGAAAGAAAAGAAAAGAAATGGAATTTAGATTAAAAATTATGCAGAATAGTATTAATTCCCCACCCTCTTGTGCCTCCCCTCGTGCTGGAAAACCAGAGCTAATCAGAATTTAGCATTGTTCTGCTGCCAGTGTCAGAGCTGCCTCAATGGAGGAGAGATAAAATACAGTAGGTGGCATTTTGTGTTAACTCCTTAGGGTCCTGCCGTAGAGAGCTGGGAGCAGTGCCCGGTGCTGAGCTCCCGTTTTCCTGGTGTGCTCCAGCCAGATCATCGCTTCCCTTCAATAGTCCCTCGGGGTGCACATGCAGAGCTCAGCGCTGCACCCCAGCACCAGCAGGTGCAGGCACGTCGTGTTTATTTGACACANCCCCCCCTGCAGGGCTGGGCCCAGCTCTGGAGGCCTCAGCCCAGCAGAGACAGGGACCTGGTGGAGCGGGGCCAGAGGAGGCCCCAGCAATGCTGGGAGGGCTGGAACCCCTCTGCTGGGAGGCCAGGCTGGGAGAGCTGGGGGGGTTCAGCCTGGAGAGGAGAAGGCTCCGCGCAGACCTTCTGGGGGCCTTGCAGGGCTTCAAGGGGCCTGGCAGAAAGATGGGGACAGACTTTGGAGCAGGGCCTGTGGGGACAGGACAAGGGGGGATGAGTTTGAACTAAAAGAGGGAGAGTTAGACTGGAGAGAAGGGAGAAATTTCTGGTGCTGAGGGTGGTGAGAGCCTGGCCCAGGTTGCTGAGGGAGGTGGTAGCTTCCGCAGTCTGACAACATTCCCAGTGAGGTTGGACGGGGCTTTGAGCAACTTGGTCTAGTGGGAGGTGTCCCTACCTGTGGCAGGGATGTTGGAACTAGATGAGCTTGCAAGGTCCCTTCCAACCCAAACCATTCTAGGGTATGTCAGGGGTGGTGGCTGGTCAAGCTGGAGGAGGTGTGTGCTTCCCTGTCATCTTCCCAGGTTGGGATCTGGACCTGGGCTCTAGTCCCAGCTCTGTCCCGTGAGGTGGGCAGTGGCCCTTCTCCATTCCTTGATTTCCACCTTCCTGGGGCACCATCTCCCAGGCCGCTCACAGCAGGAGCCACTGATTAATTGGTACTTGGCAATTCCCCACAGAAAGGAGCTGGAGGAGCACAAAGGGCGGTTTGTCTGCGAGGCTGTGAGAGCTTTGATAAAGCGGGGCTGGGCATGACTCAGACGTGGGTAATTAAACCAGTTGGAACAGCGGAGGGCTCAGGCAGAAACACCAGCCCGGTGCCGAGAAGCTCATTGAGCTGCTGTAACTGGGTCATGCAGCAGACTGGCGCTGGCAGCGCCTTGTGTGAGCTCACCTGGTCCCAGCAGGGCCACCACCCAACAGCAACACCATTCCCCATCCCAAAGAGTGGCCGGGTTGCTCCATTATAGCCGGGCAGAAGCTCTGTTCGGATGGTTTCTTCTGCCCCTGCCTTGGGGCTGTGCTTGGCTTCTCTGCCAGGTGACTGGATGGGTCTGGGGGTTACCTCTTAGACTGACCCCCTGGAATCCTCCTACTTCATAGACCTGTGTGATGTTTGTCATCTTCCCGCCCCTACAAACCTCCTGAGATCTTTGTGACTTTTCAAATATGGTTCTGAAGATGAAGACTCTTGTCTCTGGCAAGATCACCAAGTTGCCACAGCTGCTCAGGATCCTCAGGTAGCTCCAGGGGACCTGCTTGTGAGCGGCTTGACCTTCCTCCGCTGTGGGTGATGCTCTGTGTCTGGTGGCTCTGGGCTGAAGCTGCTCTGTGTGCTGTGACCCTGTCACACTGTTGGAGCTGAGCTAATAGAGGAGATGGTGACACTGCAGAGTCCTGACTGGGGCTGAAATCTGGGAGACTTCTTCAGCTGGCTTGGAGAAGGCAGGAGGGAGCAGGGCAGGGCACAATGGATGTCCTTTGCCCCTCCACCTCAGCTGAACAATTATCCTCAGCTGGCAGTTGCTGCTTGTGGCCTCTAGAAGACCTTTAGCTTGTGCTACACAGCTGCAGGCTCTCCCATGGCTGTGATGCTCCTAACTCAAGACACCTGCGTTTCCATGCTCTGAGCAGTGACTTCAGGTGTGGCGCTTGTCCTTCCCAGAGCTCTGGCAGAAGATCCTGAGCTGTTTGTGGCTGCGCACGGAGATGCCGATACCCTCTCAAAGCAGACTGGCCAGTTCAGACCTGCAGGTCTGGTCTGCAGTGGACAGGGCTGGCTCCATGGTAGAGCAGAGGAGGCTTTGCCGTGAGCAAGTGGCTCCCAAGAATGGCTGTAGTTTGTCTCCCCTGGGAAGCTGGGTAATGACTCAGAGCTGGATACTTCATGCTGCAGGAGTTTGCTCTAAGGCTAATGTGACTGTTGTGCTGGTTCCAGTCTCTGCCCCCGTGCCTGTCCTGCCACAAGATCCAGCCTCCCTCAGGAAGCCTGGAAGCCGGCCAAGATGATGTTCAGTTCCTGACCCTGCAAACAGACAGAGAATCTTGATCTGCTTCAACCAGCTAGAGCAGATGGCAACCCCAAGTGTCCCTGGGTCCTGCAGAGCTGCTTCTCTCCCCCAAAGGGAGATATCCAAACACATGGCCCTGAACGTACTGGCAGTAGAGCCAGGAAGCAAATTAAAGACCACCAAGAAGCTCCTGACCACTAAACTGCCGCTTGTCTTCAGGACATCTGCTGCTTAACATCTCAAACAACCATAGACTGTGTTCTGAGGCCCAGCCTCCGGAGCCTCTCAGCCAACGTCTCTGGCAGCCTCCAAATGTTGAAGTCCACTTGGACTCGAAGCCAAGCGAGTGTTCCAGGCAGCCTGTGGGTCAGCGAGTCAGTCCTGCCTCATCCAGGCTGTCCTGACCAGCCCCAGTGAGCAACATGTGGCTGACGAGCTGTGTGGAGCAGGTCACCACGGGCCCCTGACTGGAGCAGGCAGGGCTTTGGAACTAGACCTTGGCTGGGAAAGGGTCCTTGCAGTGCTTCTCAAACCAGGCTGGGGAAGGATCAGTCCCTTGAGGGGCTGCAGGCGTGTCACAAGCT
>WEIS01010267.1:221-10233 GCA_013389965.1 Todus mexicanus | reverse complement strand
TAAGTTATATTTCAATTATAACAACAATTTTTCTGCGAAGAAGAAATATATCCAGCCTCTGCTATACATCTTTAAAACTGAATTATGTCCTGGTCTGTTGGTTTTTTTCAAACAGAAAAGAAATACCTTATGATTCAGCACAGTGAGGACAGGTGTGTCTTTGTGAAAGAGGAATATGCATCTATATTTAAAACGGGACTATTTTTCTGAGATATTTAGTCTGAGAGTTCTCAGACATAAACTCATAAAACAAAGACCTACAAGCTCAACCCCGACATAGGCACTTTGAGGATGTCCCATGAGCAATCTGTTGGCTTCCATCTTGTATTGTGTGTCAACCATACATACCTCCAATTAAACAAGAAATCATTTGTCAAAACTTGCTGCGCTTTTCATATCCAACATTTTCCATGGCAGGTGTATTACAGACAAAGAACAAGGACAACAAGAAATACCTAAAGAATGCTTTTAGTTGCTATATTTAATTGCTATTTGAAGCTTACATTTGAAATCCTTGGTCCTGTAAAAGGATAAGGACTGGAGTCAAGGACTCAAATATCCTCACCCTAACACCAGGACCTTGCAGAATGCTTTTGAACTCTAGTGCTCCCCAAGCATGCTGTAACTGTAGGAGACTGTGCTACTGCCCTGGTAAGAGCCAGGCTGCTCTTTTCACATTAAGAAAAAGGAGCTTGACTTCTAGCAGCTGCTGCCTCTGGTTTTCTGTATTTCCTTAACTGAACTACAGACCGCAAGGAGCTAATTAATATATTCCACGTTAATCGTGAAATCACCATCTGGGGAGATAAATGACTGGAAATAACTCCAGTGGAAAAAAAAGAAAAGTGAGGCAATGTGTTACAGGCCATAGAGTCTTGTCTATATCCAGCTAGACGCAGACTACAGAGAGGACCTTGGTTCTTTAGCAGACATCACATGGACAGTACTTTTCCTGCAGCTCTGTTGCTGAAATTTCCATCTTAGGGTTAGTGCTTCTGGTCTTGAAGCATGCGGCAGATTAGCTTCCCAAACATTGTCCCTTCCCTTTCCCCCAGCAAAGTCTCATCAGGTCTTGCAGAGAACATGGCAACATAACAGCATGCCCACTGCTTCATGTATTCTGGGTTTTCACAAGGTTGGACAGTAGTACATGAACAGATTAGTGACTACATGCTGATCTTACATTGGCTTTTTAGTTGTGTTCAGATTTTAGTGTGGTCCAGCAGAGATGGCAAAGAGAGTATCCATGCACCATCTCTTTATTTCCTTGTCTCTTATTTTGACAGGTCTACGGTCTGGGCCTCCTATGTGATGTGGAGCTCTTCGATCTGAAATTGAGGCACGATGCCATATTTATTTCTCGTAGCAATATGACACAGGATTCCAGCGTCTTGGTTTATGAACAGAAGATGTTCCTAAACCCACCCTTAAGTGGCAAAGATTATCCTGTCCACTTGTTTCTCTGCTGAAGCCAAGGCAATTTCTTCTTCCTACTAGTATCTTACCATACCTGGTTTCTTCTGGAAGATTTTCTGGTATTCCTAAAGTTTCCTAGTAATGGCTAAACGATTGCCATCATGGTCTCCTTGCACCTGTGCACTAATCAGATCAAATAACACCCAGAGAGAGTCAGGTTCGTAACAGAAGTGAGCTGACTCCGAAGTGAGCAGCTGGTCCTTCTCCAAATATTCTGGAGCACAGGTATCACTGAGCAGGCTGTCATTACATCCAACATGTGTGCCGTCAGTGTTGAAAACAGGCAAACAGCTGCTAGGTAGATAAGAGTGACCATATTCTGTGCACACACGCTGCTTCATTTCTTCACCGGCTGGTAGCTGAAGGACCCATCTCTTTCATGATGACCAATAGCCCTTAGTGTGTCACAGGGTGCATTCATACGTCTGTAGTCACTTGTAAAAACTGATTTTCTGATATGTTCCTCTGCTGCATTTTTCTCTGCAAGGATCATGCAAATATTAATAAAAACGTCAACAAATCTACTCTTTTTTGCCTCCATGTCTCCTAGGAGTAATTCTGAGCCTCTTCTTGGGGTGTTGGTTGAATTAATTGACAAAATTTTGGTTTAGTATCTCATTCTCTGAGCATTTTTCCTTCTTTCTTTCTTTCTTCTCCTCTCACGGGCTTGTAGACCATTTGAGTAACTGGCCATTCAATTGCTGTTGAGTAGTGACCATTCTGGAGAAAGATGAGGGCCCTGGTACTCTGCACCTTGGGCAGGGTGACACTTTCTATCTCAGAGCCATGTTGGCTGAGCTCTCCCCACTGCTGGCACAGCCTGGTAAGTGCTCTGGTTACTGCATTGGAGTGTGTGAAATCCAAAATTCATGTGAAGTTCACCTAATAAAAAAGACAAGGCAGCCAATCAGTTTAACAGGCAACTAAAGAAGCAAAGTGAGTGGTGTTTTTTCCCTACTGCAGGTCAATTATCTCACTTAATATCATCATCATCTTGCTATGAGCCTTCCTGGAGCGTTTGTTAATTTTGATAATAATTTATCCTATAATCTACCATTGCTTCATTTTTTCGGTTTCAGCAAAAATTATTCTTCCTTAAGGGTCATATGTGTGTTAATAAAGCTGTAAAGAATGAAGGTTTGTAACACACTGGATTATGAAAAAGGCAAAATAATCTTTTCTCCTTTAAGGAAAAATACATTTTGTTTTCTTTTGCCACTCATCACTCTGAAAAGAAAGTGACAGAGGGGTTAATATCCAAGATCCCTTTCCCCCTTTGCCATATCTTTTTTCACCACTCCCACAGGGCAGTTATGACAAATTTGATAAAAGGGAATAAGACTAGGAAGAATGTGCCCATCAGTAACAGCAGAAAGGTGTAAGCAACTTAAGGTGGCCACTGTAGCACCAACTACTTTTTGAATGCACATCAACCATATTGTGCAGCATCCCACATCACCTCTTACCTGTAAGACTGCAGATCAGGACCCTAACAGCATCTTGCCACAGGTGTAAGACAAAAATTTAGCCTTGATGACGTATTCTTCCTGGTGTCTCTCTGCTGTTCACAGAGAATAACCAAGAGCAGAAGTCTAATACTGGATTTTTCAGTTCTCTGTTTGTACTGGTCTCTGCTGCTCCAGCATTAATACCAGAGACCAAATTCTCTGGGCAAAAATTAACCTTTTGATGAATCTTCATGCTCTGGAAATGTAATATGAAGAGTATTCCTTGTTTTTACTATTTACCATTTGTTTTATTGCTTTAATTCAATTATTGGGATTTAATTATTGCTATCTGGAAGAGTGAATATAGTTGCTCCTGTACGAGGACAGGCTTTTTATCATGAATTCCCAGTAACAACTCCTTTCTTCACCCTTCTCTGTTCTCTAACTCCTTAGATAATAGAGTGGCAATTATGATTATTTAGGACCTAAGCCTGAAAACCCTTAATCATGTGGATATTCATTGCTCCTGCGGTGTACCTATTTCATTGATCGTGCTAGTTTATTTTTGGTAGGATCAAGTGAGTGATTATAAAACAAGTAAAAACCACAGAAAGGTGACAGAGTCAATTTAGAGTACAGAGAAGTGCTTACATCCCGCGCCTTGTGGCTCTTACCCCAAGTAAGAGATACTCAATCATAATCATTAAAAAGGGTTAGTCCTTCTGAGACCTGAAATGAGGTGGTTTTTTTTTTTACTTCAGAGGTATTTCCTGCCGTGCCTCACCCTGACTTGTTTGCTGACTGTTTTGCTGGCAAGTGTCACGGGGCCGGATCCGGAGGGGACTGTTGCAGCCGCCCAGGAGATCTGTTAAATCAGCTGGGCTTATCAAGTGCGGGGTCGGGCTCCTGCTACTTAACTCCTGCTAGCGACTTTTGTTTTAATTTTTTATCTGGGATTCGTCCCCTCTAGCCCAGGCACTTGTGTGCTCCTCTGTATCAGCAAAGTAGCTTTATGCACTTTTTGTTTTGGTTCCACTTGACCCTTTTGGAGAGGATGGAAAGCCCAGACCCCTCTGTCAGATACAGCCAGTAGAAGCTGGAGTGGGGGGAGCCAACCTCCTTCCAAACCCTCTCCAAGCCTGAGGCGGAGGGAAGGCTTTCCCCTCATCAGAGCAGAGGGAGTGAGGGTGTAGGGCACCACACACATGAGGGGAACCCCCTAGCCCTTCCTAGCACTACCCAGGGGAAACAAAACCTTTTCAAAGGCGAGTGAGGAAGGCTGGGACCTCTCCTGGGCATGCAAGCAGCTGCAGCAAAGGATGCCATGGCTCTGGGCCCTTCTCTACAGGGAGAAGGGGCCTGACTAGTGACCCTGAGGGGGACTTGCAGGGCTGCCAGCTCAGCATCCAGCTTTGTGCAAGATGGATTAAACAAGGCGGCACATGGGCGTGCAAACCAAGCAAAATTAGGAATGAGTCCTGGCCAGAAAAGTATGGATTTGAACCTAAACCACAGTCCAAACTTTCCCAAAGGGCATGTTTAGATTCAGGGCCATCTCTTAAAATAAATAATGAATAAATAAGGTCCCATATAGATTTCTAACTATGTCACTTTATTAACACTATAGATTTTTCAAACACAGAGGGGCTGTAAGAATTACATATACATTTCATTAGTGGGGAATTTATGACTACAAAATTGCACTTAAGGTTTGTGCTAACGCTTTATGCACCCTTTTGACCCGGTCCCTTTACTATATTCTGCCCCAATATTATTTTTCATAAGTCAGGAAACGTTTTCCATATGTTTTGCAGCATTATCCAAAGGGAGTTTGCAGCTGTACTGTTCATACTTTATCATGTTCGTACCGACTGAAGTGCAGACCCCTCCTAGTGACAGTACCCATCTGAAAGATCATAACAACGCATTTTTGGCACGTTATTGTTCTACATTTGTGTCAAGCCTCCCCCACGGAACAAAATTGTTTCACAGTTTTTATTAAAATTTACTATAAATGAACAGCTGAAAAAATAAACAGAAAAGTCTGTGTGTATCTTATTTACTGTCATCACAAAAAGAATATCTGTCCTGGAACATTATAACATAACCTAACAGCCAAAACTAACTTACAGAAATAAGCAGAGACATTAGAAAGGTTGAAGGCCACAGGAGTTCATTATTTTCAGTAAGCTTAAAAGGCAACAAAGGGGATGGGAGAGAAGGGGAAAAAGAGGCAGAAAGAAAGTTATGAAGGTACGTGGGAGCAGGGGAGCTGCAGCAGGGGAGAACTGAACCAGGGACCTATGTGGCACAAGGCGAAAAAAGGCACGAATGCACCGCTGTCTTAGCTACCGTGCCTTTTTGTAGCAAAGGAAAGTCTCTGTGTTCAACTTTTCTTTGGCAAAATAAGTGTATTGACCTGAAAAGCTCTTAATAAAAACCCATCTGTGAGTTATTTCAGCTGATTGTGGCACTCCGCTGCTGGATCGCAAGATCCGTGCTCTGATATCGCAAGTTATTCTGTAGGGGACGTCAGTTCACTCCTGCAGGATGACTTTCAGGAATGGTGTTTGGATATAAATGTAGTTTATTTAGGGAAGATTTTTACTGATGTGCCACGTTCCAAGTCAAGATGTGGTCTAAGAAGCTGCACCTCCGCTGATGGCTTCTGTGCCTCCCTGTGCTCGTGCATGCTTTCACCAGATCTGAATTTGATCTCCTCGATGCGCTTCAGTGGAAAGAGGTTTCTAATAGTAACTGGAAGCAGATATAGCCAAGGAATCAGTTTTAGTAAATCCCGCTGAACTCTGTCATGGCAAGAGAGACAGTATAAATGCTCCCCATGAGTCTGCTAATGAAATGCCTGGCAAAGCCAAAAAGGGCAAAGAAAAAATAGAAATCACAGCTGCAATATCAGCTTGAATAATAGAGCTAGGAACTGGAGAGTAATAAAAGATGAGCAAGAGGTCAGAAATAACACAATATGAAGGCAAAGGAAGGAGAGGAATGTTTTCCAAAAAGTGAGGAGGAGAAGAAAAAGAAGTGCTCTGGGTCCTATGAAATGCTAACATGAAATGATTTAGAAGAGAAAAACTAAAAAATGCTGCGAAGACAAAAGTTAATTAATTACACAAATTTCAGCGACTGTAATTTTTAACTCTTCTCAGCTTCATGCTGGGAATATCCTCCACAGAATCTGTGCTAGAGGATAGGGCTGACCCCACACCGCTCTGCCTCTCATACAGCCCAGGAGTCAGGCTCGCTGTTTTCTTCTGTTCGGTTGACACTCAACATTTTGTGTGTCTTCTTCCAATGCATTGGTTTGTATTTCCGTGTTTAAACACAAGTGTGTTCACATGTTCTTTTCTGACAGGATTGGAGGTACAGCCCTGCTGGCAGACTGCCCATTACCTACCCGTACCTTTGTGCAAATTAAAAACCAGTCGTGACATATTGGCTGATGATATTGTCTCCTTAGCCTTGGGGAAACAGCTGGAGAAGGACATTGGGTTAAAAAAGAAATATCTCATTGAGACAGCTATTTCTGGAAATAGCGAGGCAAGAGTGCTCCAGCTATAGGTAAATATCTTATTTTTTTCGGTGAGTGTGTTCATTGTTATGAGCCCTCTTCGCATTTAATTAGAGCGAATTGCCATGTTTCTGCACTGGATAGCTAAGGTAAGTATTCGACACATAGCCTGTAACAAGTATGAAGCTTTATTTTTCTCATCTAGTATGCTTTGCACCCAAACATTGTATATTAGTCCTTGCATATTTTTTTTATTGTTTCTTTTTCAATAGAAAGAACTGATGTAGAAAAGTGTGATTTCCTTTTCTATGAGTAAACTGTAAAACTCATAGGTGTAAAGCCAGGCTACTACTCGTGCTAATGTCTCTAGCGTTACTACAGTTACCCTGTGCTTTCCTCTGTCTCTCAGTATAAATGTTTACATGTACAAAAACGTTAGCATACCTAAACAAGACAGACAAGTTGTGTGGAACTCCGAATACTGTCAAAGTTTAAATCTCAATGAAGTGTTTTAAAATCAAATAATCATGCCTTTCAAGAAGCTTTGCCAAACCACGTCCTGTTATTTTTTTTCTTCCCTCTAAATACAGCCACACGGCTTTCAGTGGTCCTCTCTGTCTCCCAGGAGTTACTGCTGCTCAGCACCAGCAGGCTTAGTCCCACCGTGACGCAGCAGTGAGATGCCCAAAGAGCATGAATTGCTGGTGAGACTTGTTTCTTTGACACCTGAAAAAGCCTTTAAAGCAATGATTTGCAGAGAGCTTTTCCACTGGCTCCTCAGCTTTAAAAGGGGTGTAGGGAAGAGTAGATATTATTACATATTAATACAATATGTGAGTGCCTGGGAGACACAACCACAGTTTGTGCTGTAAGGGTTGTGATAACCTGGCAGTAGGTTATCAGAGAGCTGATGTGCCAGAGTAGGTGTCAGGTTCGTACCTGTTTTTAAAGAGCCAAGCAGACAGCCTTTAAAAATAAAGATTAGCTGCATAAACCCCACTGTTGAATTTTAAGCAATGAAAAAGCAAAATAGCCCAGAAAATCTTAAGCCAAAAGGGGAAGGAAAAAGAAAAGTTTACTTAGTGGTTATGAGTCAATGCATAGTGTATGAACAAAAATGTGAGAGACCTTTATTAGATGAGAAAAATCTGACATGGTTTTAAGGCTTAGATTCTAAATAATAATCTGAAAGCAAATACACTAACTGCTCCAAGAAAAGTATTTTTCATAGTTTTGAGGTGAATAATTTTAAAACTAAGGAATGAAAACCTATTCTGTTCCTAAATTAAATGAATAAGTACCTGATCAACGTCAATTATCACAAAACTATTTGGATATTTTATTATCTTTGCATGACCAATGTGTGCTATGGAATGCCACGAAAATGGTGAATTCTTTTTTTAGTAGATCCAGACTGGTTTAAACAAGTATTAAAAAGTAGTACCTATATGTATAAACATAGTTATATGTATAAACATATTTAAAAGCAGTCAGAACAATAAAAAAAGGTACAATGAGCAGAACGCACCTGTAAGCGAGTCACATCTGACAACTTTAGGGAGCGGCTCAAAACCTTACCTGAAAGTCCCAGGTTGCATGTCCTGTATGTTTATGAAAGGAAGTAAAGAAGATAAAAAGCTATGTATTTTTTTTTCTCACCAATTTCATGTATTTATTTAAACAAGGGTAAAAGCTAGATTTATATATTTAATTTAAAAGCCTCGTACCGTAGACTTCATGCCCTTATTACACAGCCTGGAGATCCACAATGGCCAACACATAAAAATGACCATTTGATAGATAAGAACCAGCCTGAAGAAAAGCATCTTCTTATATATATATGAGATTTGGTCAAGCTTCTATGATGCTCTTTCAGCTAGTGGCCTATCTCTGCCAGTGAAAAGTGAAGCTAGTATGGGAAGAGAGGGAGAAGAGGATGATGACAGCCAGAGAGCAGCTGAACACGTCTTTGATTTTTCACTAGATGTGCAATCTCAACAGTAGAATAATCAGAACCAGTTTTTCAGTGTTCCCATTTAACCAGACCTTGAAAACACCCTCTCAATCTGTATCACATACAGTGTAATTTCGTAAGATTTCAGGGACTTTCTTCCTGCCTACTGACAAAAAAATCAAACAAAAATGAAGCTTCAGCGTTTTCATGTAGTTTTTTTTTTCTCTATCAATAACAAGACAAGACTTCGGGACAATCAGGACAATAGTAATTATTCCTAGTGAAGCAAACAGAGGATTCAATAATATTTATTATTTTTTCCCTAGGTTTTCTTTCACAAGCAAGAGAGATGTCTGTTCTACATTGAAAAGGCTCCCTGCCATGATCCTAACAGTGTCCTGGACGTGGTATTATATCTGAAACCAAGCAGTGTGCAAACATACTTATTTCATCCTGTCAATTAAGTCCTGAATCTCCACACAGAGATTGTCTGCTTAGGTAAGTTCAGTATTTGACACTGCTAAAATGGAAAGTGATCTTCAGTTCTTGTTACTGATTAAAGCAATCAGCTTTGCTGTTTATTGGGTCCATAAATGGAATACGTGCCTGTGGTTTTGGCTTCATGAAAGAGGGCATGTGCTGTTGTAAAAAAAAAATATATATATGCTGCTGGAGAGAACAGCAAATGCCTTATTTACTTGCTCTTTATCGCTGGAGGATGACTTGGGGAACTTAAGTGGTTTATGCCCACAGGTCAAGTTTCATGTATGTGGAGCTTTACAGTTTGCAGAAACCTGTTCAGCCAACGGGTGAATTATTCCCCCCAAAGATGGAATAAGCCAGCAGTAAGCTACTACTGCCTTTGCCTTGGTTTTGTTTTCTCAGTCACTAAACAGGGCAGTGAAAGACAAATGGACTCCACTGGCTTGGGCTGGCTGAAAGAGATCCAGGAAAGATAGCTGGGAATAGGCAGGTCTGTCAAGGAAAATTTCTCTGGTTTTAGTTCTTTTAGTCCTGAGATCCCGTCTCCCAGCACTGAGTAGATGGTGAATCATTGTTCTTTCCCCAGCTTTAGTGACTGGACCCCATAGAATAAACCTGGATATGTTACTGCACCCACCAGTATTACAAAAGAAGGTTATCAGTATATACGCTGAGACAAGCTAACTGGAGGGAGCACAAAATACAATTTTTAAAGTTATGCATCTTCTAGGTCCATTAGAAAACGCTCATATTTCACTTGAAACCTTCACGCAATTTTCACAGGTAGCCTAAAATCATGAGTGAAGCCAGGAATTCATTTACAACAAGAAGTCTGTAAGCTATTAAACCGAGTTAGGAGAACGAAATTATGCTACCTTTTTGTCACAGGCGAAAACGTACATACCTGTGCATAATGTGTTGGGTTTGCACACAGTATAGTATGTTGCATAATTATTTGGATAACTTGTGCTCTATAGGAGTTGTCTTCTGTTTTTATGATTAAAGGACACTCATGTTTAGAAGTACCATGTGTATTTTCACTTCATGCCAAAAAAACATACCGCGAAAGGGATGGCAGCTCAGAGAATTTTCCCCTGGTTAATTCAATTCCTGTAGAAGAGA
>WEIS01010265.1:953-13069 GCA_013389965.1 Todus mexicanus | reverse complement strand
AGGGCACAGTCCTCTGGCCCTAAGGAAAAGTGAATCAGCACAGAAGGTTACTGCAGGAAGCTGAAAACTCCCAATAAAGTGAAAGTTACAAGTCAGCTCCAACACATGGCTCACGGGGCTCAGGCCGCTTACGTCACATTGATCAGTGGCTGAAAATGATCTGATCTTTTTGCCACTGACCTTTGAGACCTACTGCAGAACCATGAATTGAAGCTGTATGGGGGAGTGTTTGGCACTTACACTGTGGGTATAAAGAAACGGGAGACTAAAAAACTCCATGAAATTTACTCTGCAGGGGAAAACTGCTACAGGAGTTGGCAAGAATCTTAATAAGGGGTTGCAGAGTGCTCCATCAATGTGAGCACCTTAAATTGATGTCCTTATGGTTTGGAAGGCATATACAATCAGCTGTACTAGAACACTGTTTCTCATTCCCACAGTTATACCCAGTGATATATCAAATGCAATAATTGCATATTTGAATAATTCATGGGTACGGTAACTTTGGCCAGATACAAGCGAATATCAAAACTCTGGTCTCTGAAGTGTTTGATTCAGCTGTAGAAGAGAATTGAAGGTTTACAGTGCAAACGCTATTTCTCAGGTGCCTTTCGTCCTGCCCTGTGACAGCAGTTAGAGAAAAGACAGCTCTTATTTCAAATAGTTCATTTTTCCACTTAGCTGAGCTTCATCCAACCTTTTTGAAATATTGGGTAGCAGGCTGAGCTGGAGGGGAAAGGAGAACAGCAGTCAAGTCATTTCGCAACCAAGAAGCACAGTAAATGAAAACTCAATGCTCTGTCTGGAAAGGTACTAACCACTACCATGATCAGGTGACGTTCTTAGGCTGCGTCAATCACCAGCTCCTCTGAAGTCAATGAAATGACGCTGATTTATATCACTCAATGATTCTGGCCCACTATTACTTATTTAACTCTAAATGTTCTCCTATCAGAGAAGTTGCAATTAGTCGCACTTCTGGAGGGAGATGCAATGTCAGTATTCTGACCACTCTGATCTTTTCTGAACAGAGAGACTAGGGAACGAGCATGCCTATCTCCAAACATATCCCTATGGCTTAGTTTAAAAATCCAGTTTTCCAACAATGATGTACAAGCAAAAGAAATTCTGTTGCAACCCTAGAAAGCTGCATTTGTGCACTCAAGTACAGTAAAGAAAGCAGATTTCTTTAGAAAGCAGATTTCTTCTGTTATTGGGAGAGATATATTCCTTCCCCACCTCTTCAGACGTCATCTTTTTCCTGTGTAGGACAGATGCAGCAGCTGGTTCTGTTCAGAGTGGGGTAACTTTTAAAAATCCTTGCAGCAATGAGATATCTACCCTTGAGATTTCTAGCTGCATGGGACCCAGTCCTTGGAGTCAACGGATATCTTTTGGTTGATTTGGGTGTGCTGTGCACCAGGGCCCTGGCTGTCATAGTAGAGTGCTGTAATACAATATCTGTCTTAAAAAACAGGTTGTTCCAAAAGAAAATAGGGTTTCATTAGCTTGATTTCTAAGGATTGGAGATGATTGGACCATGAAACCCATGGACAGTGCAGTCAGCTACAGATTTGTCTTGCTAGATTAGATTTTCTTTTTTCATCCTCTCTTGAAGCATCTCCACTTACCAGCAGAGGTTACATACCATCTCCAGTGACATATGACAAGTGAATGCTTTCCATGTTCTTTATTTTTCTCTGTGCATTCTCCTTGCATGGCACACATTGCTCCATCATGGCAGACTGGGCACTGGGAAGGGAGTGAGGCAGGCAGCCCAGCAGCTGCTTTAGGAAACTGGGTTGTCATATGCTAATTCTTAAGAGATTTGATGCTTTCAGAAGGGATGTTATCGAGGGTTTTCTGCCTTCAGATCTTAGCTTATAAGAGCATTTTTTGGTGCAGACTGTACAGATGTTTGTAGACAAAATCCCATGAGGAATTCCTATAGGTCTTTTTCCTATTCCCCATGAAGACCAGTGTAATGTGATTTAGAAAAAGATGTCCAGATCCTGATCAGAAGTAAAGGAACACCTCACTCCTGGAGAAGCATTCCTAAACTTAAACCTGAACAATGAAATTCACTTCTCAGTAGAAGGCTTTGATGAGGAACACTCTAAATAAAGGCAGGCAGACTGGCACCATGGTTGGCTTTGGGATCTTATCTCTTTCATCACAGCCCCACTTGCTGACAGTCTAGCTTCTGATACTCAACCAGTGATTCCTGGAAATAACTCTGGGGTGTTGCCTAGGATTAAAATGAAAATAAGTTATGCCTTCAGAAATGCTCTAGAATAAGTTGTCCTGAGGATCATAGGTGATTGTAGAAGTGCAGGGCCTGCCTTTCACCTGGGAAAAAAATAGGCTTTAATGGAGCAATAATGATTTGTGCTAGCTTAAAGACCTGTTGTGGGATTTGGCCATTTAAGCTCTGAGATCAGAAATCCTGTGCTTTTTCTCTTCTGATCTTTCAAATTGCCTCTGTAATTTTTCTTCAAGTTATGCGTACTCAGTGTGGTCTATCGATGTGAGAAGTGGTAATGTCACTCTGCTAGGAGTTTTATGGTTCACAGAAGGTAGGATTTGTATTGAGATAGACAGATAGATGGATGTCTGGTGCCTGAACACAACGTATTACAGAGATTGACCCAAAATTTTCAACACTAAAATCCCAAATGATAGACTGAGAGGATCTCTGTCTGGGAGATTTCAGATGGATTTTATCTCTTTTCTCTGATTAATACAAGCCTTTTAAAGCATATCATCCCTGCCCCTTTGCCCAAATAATTGGAGAAGATCAAAGTAAAGAAGAATCAATAGCAAATAAGTAGTCTACATTTTGTTAGGTGTCAATGTAAAGGAGGTCAGACGTGGCACACAGGGAAAGGAAGAATGCACAACTAGGGGAGGTCTGTTTTGTGTTAAGGACTATTCATCCTGACAAAGGAGAAGGTAAATCTTGTTGCCTGTGCAGGTGATAAACACAAGAAAGGTAGCAGTGATGCTCATGTCCCACTGACATGCCAGTCAGACTCTGAGATCTGGGGTCTCTCTGCATGTGAGGGGAAGTGGAAAGGAGCAGAAGCACTGGCTGACAGGAGTGGTGGGGACACCATCCTACCAAGCTGCCTGCAGAGCCTGAAGCTGCCTCCTAATGAACGCAAGCGGCTAGTCACAACTGGAGGCGAGCTGTTCCCCATTTGTTTGTGCTCCTCAAAGTGGTGGGGATCCGCTTTCTATCAGAATAATCCAATTGAATGAAATGATTCATATTAGTAGGCACATCTGTCTGAGGCCAGAGCAGAACCCTGGTGTTAGTTTAATAAATGGCATTCATTAAACTCAGCTGAAAATATAATCTGGAGAGACTGATGGAGTGAACAGAGCAAAGAATAAGCAAAAGGAGCTAGCAATTATCAGATGTCATTTGTTCTACTGGTACCACAGAACTGGGGCTTGTTTGTGGAAATCTTAATTTCATTTTGCTGAGGCAGAATTTATCAGAGAAGCTTATGCTGCAGCTATGATTCCTGCTTGTCAGACCTTGGTAAGAAATGGGGTATTTTTCTTTTCCCCTTTCCTATCAGAGCGCTGAAGGAGCACAAAGTCCAGCAGAGAGCCCAAAGACAGGAAAGATGGAGAGAACAACCTTGCCTTTGCCATGAAAAGGCTTATGAGTAAAGTTCCCTGTGCTGCAGTGCAGAGAGCATGGGCAGTACCTTAGGACAGGGACATTCAACATGTTCAAAGCAGCGCACTCATCATAGGTGTTCCTAGATCCTCTGCCATTTTCTCCCCACACCAAGAGGTTTTATAAACTCTTCTCATTTGGCTTCAGAAGCATTTTACACTCTATAGGTGTTAACAGAAAAGACTCTACAAATGCCAAGATTTTCTTGATGGCCAAGTCAGGGAAAATCCGACTGTCTACACACTAGTAACCGCCCAAGATGACTCAGTAATATTTCTCGGAGCACAGGGAAGGAAATCCAGGCACCGAGATTCTCCAGAAAGCCAACAAGTTCAGAGCTCAACCCTGGAAGTACCAGGCTCCCTCCTTTAGGTACAGCTCACATGTCATTGCCAGCTTGGCCAGTTGCTTAGTGTTAACAGCCCTGGCCTTGTCTCCACAGGAAACATTGAATCCAGAGAGCTTTCTCTTAGGAGGGAGAGATGCTTTTCCTGTTCGCCGTTGAGCAGAGACAAGTTTCTTGAGCCTGACTTACAGCAGCTTATGGTCAGCACTTGAAGATTGGCTGGACAAGCTCTTTTTTGCAAGTTGCTTTGGTATTGTTTACTTTTAACTTCTCCCCACAGGCATTCAAATGGGTTTTGGTGTGCTCCAAAGGAAGGCAAGGAAAGGCTTCTCTATTTATAGACTTGATAGGGCAATGCTCAAGTCCTAGACAGTCGGGGGAAAAAAAGAAAGAATAATAGAGGAGAAGGGAATCCTCGACCTCATAAGCTTTCAATGTTGATTAGTTTGTTGGTGTCAGGAACCTTTTCTTGTTCGGGGCAGACTAGCTATGAATTTTTTTTCTCTTCTCTTTAATCTGTCTCCTGTATTCCCATGGGAAAGGAGGAGCCAGCACCAAGTCTTCCTGAAGTTCACTTCAGAGGAAGCAAATGAATGGACTTGCACACCAGCAGCAAGAAGCTGTTTTGGTTTGTTGTTTTTTTCCCCAAACACTTGATCTCAATGTCGTCTTTGGCAAGAGGCTGAGTACCTTCAGTTTCCCTTGAAATTGTGTAAGGATCAGTTGCAGACATGAGCTTCTCTGGAGATAATCAGAGGTTGTTCTTGCCCTGGAGAGTGCAAGAGAGAAAGAGAGAGTTGCAGAGATGCGCATCATGTTTCTGATATTCACCATGGACTCCAACACCAGTAACAGTTTTCATCCACAGCCATGGAAGTGGGTGAAACATGCCTACGACACCACCTCTACCCCATCATTCCTCACTCAGGTAGATCCCTAGCCCTTAGGCACAGGAAGGATGTAACAATGAGCCTGTCCTTTGTAAGAGACTGGTGAAAAACATGCTGAATGCAGCAAAGAAAGCCTCATCTGACGTGTCACTGACGGCCTGGGTGAAATGAGTCCTTGCATCTCATCTTAGCTCCTCCTCAACACATCTACAATACATACAAGCCGCGATTGCTATCCAAGTCATAACTCCATTTGAGAGCTGAGGTTCAGAAGAGGGAAGAGAGGCGAGAACTCGTTTCACCCCTGCAGATAGCCTCTTTAGGCACATTGGCCAGAGAAAGCTCTCACTGCCAAAGTCAGTTCATGGTCACCTTTCCCAGTGTCTTTGTTACATTGGTAATAAAAATGTAGAACAAAATGAAATTTTAAAATCAAATTTAGATACACAGATTATAGTCTTAGGAAAGATGAGTGCAGATATTAACCATTTCTGTGGTTCTTTTGAAGTCCTTTGATAAAATTTCAGAACCTCAGACAGCAGCAGCATTTTTGTAAATCTCAAACCAATGAGACCACTAATATTAGCATTAGAGAATGAAACTACAGGGCTAGGATATGAACCCCCTACGGTTTATAGTTATAACCACGCTTCAACTTTTAGCTGCAGCAAGATGAGCTGGCAGAGTTTCTATTTCCAGAGGTTTGGTGTCTTCCCCACCACCTCGCTTCTGCCAGCTGAATGGCTTGTGTGATAATTTCCTAATATGTTTAAAGTTAGCTAGACTGGTTGTGACCTGCTATCTCAATCTTTTAAGGCAAACAGGTTGATTTAAAATAAAATAGGTTACAATGCAAAGCTCAGTGGCAGAGTCGAAGGGATTCAACCTTGGGGTTCAGCTCTGTGAGAACAGGGGATGATAGCACTCCCATCCAGCACAGCTGCAGGCACAAGGGTATAGGCTTCATAAACACATGCTGTCTGAAACGACAATGAACCAGAAACCCAAAGTGCTGAGACTGATCAGACTTTTCACTGGATGCAAATGGAATTTGGGGTTTATTTTTGACACTTTTTTTCAAGTGACATTGAAGTAATCTTATGAATCAGCCATTACAGGAATGAAGAAATCAGCATGTTGGTTTTCAGAGCTTTGAAAAAAAAATATTTTATTTTGGATTTCTTTTTAAATCCTCAGACAAAAAAATTTCGATTATTTTTTTAGCAATCACAATGTTTGACTGATCACCTGCATTTCCCACCAATAAAGGCTTAGGGCAAAAATGTGATCCAGCTCTAAATTAGAACCATATAAATACCTCAGCTGTAGCACTGAAATGACTCACATGCATAAGTCACATACGTAAGTGTTCTCAGAACGAAATTCTGAGATACTAAAATTTGCCAAGAGCTGTGAATTCTTCAGATGGAAACCGCTCCAACTATATGGAGGAATTCTTGTCTTATCTTTCACAAATATAGAAAGAGTTATCATCTCCACAGCTGAAGTATCTTGTTTCAGAAACATCATACAGAATGTGGCTTCAGGAAGGGTGGTTTTTTTAACAAAAAAATTAATAACATTTAATAATTAATAGAACTATGTAAGCTTATTGAGTCATCCTGGGCTTTAATCAATTTGAAATATTTGGGGCACCAATTTCCACCTTACTGCTCCTCGCTGGAGGTACATTAGAGTTTTAGTGCAATTAAAACGAGGCAGGAAACATTTTTAGCTAATTGCACTGTGCACCTTGAAGGTAATTTGAAGCTGCAGGCAAAAAAAATAAAATATCAGAAGGAGTAATTGAGTGTTGCAAGCTGGGAGCATGTGTTCCTGGCTGCATTCTCATTTAGAAGCGTATAGAGACTAGGCGAGGTGCTGAACAGGCTTGGCAAAAGAAGGGTGAAGTCTCATCCACTGGGGAACAGTCCCATTGTATATCACAGGGAAGCAGACTCACAAGTGGAAGGCTTCACGTGAGAGATGCTGCAAGGTACAAGTCCTAATGTGCAGGGCAGTAATGCATGTGGATAAGTATTCACTGCACCTGAGAAGTCTTGCATGATCGCAGGGCACAGAGAGCCCCTGCCACCCCAATTCCAGGCAAGCCAGATACCTCCTGAATCCAGCCCTGCCTCCTGTCACTGTCACAGGGCCAGGCCTGGGGAGTCACTGTGAACTCCTGCCAGAAATTTCAGCTGAAAAGAGAGCTGAGGTTTCCTTTCCTGGATGCAACCCTACACATGCACCACCTCAACAAGCCCTTCCAGCTCCCAGTGAGCAACCAGAGACCAAATTCCTCATTCCCAGCCTGGCAGACAGCTGTGGGCTATTGTGTCTTATGGCAGACGCTTCAGTCCCAGGTAGCGTGTATCAGGCCACCTACTTGGAGGTCACAGGAAGTATAACCCTACCTGCTGAGTTCCAGGAACTGGGCTTGACTAGTGGTCTTGTCATCATCCTAGGAGATGCAGTTGTCTGGGAGAAAAGGAAGTGGGAAAGGGGTGTTGCATCTCTGTCTAAGCCTCAGCAACAAGAACAGGGGAGTTAAGCACTGGGTTCATGAGTGTTTTGACAAGCTGTAGTCAATCTACAAAGGGAAAAAAGCAGAACCAGTGCAGGCTGGGCACAGAGGCTCACTCACATCTTCCCAATTAGACTTGTTTCTCAGCCATGTACATTTTTTTAATTAAACTGTTGGTACAATGCTCAGGAGATAGCAAACTCCTTGAGGCCCCCTTGTAATAAAGAACCTTTCATTATGTGCAGAAAGGTAGCTGCCACACAGCTTAATTTCCTCTCCCACCTATTGTTCACCAGCAACAAAAGCAGGAGTGAGTACCCTGCATGAGGCAGGACAAATGCTTCTCAGGGCACAGGACCCACTGATCTGGCCATCACGAATGGAAGAGGCTGCAGGCTTTGCTGGAAAATTAGCCACATAACATATATTTAACCATTACCATCACTATCACCCTGTTTCCCAAAATGACCTGAGTTTATTGCACTGACCTTTGTTTGCAGAGCTCTTGGTTGGTAAAGAGCTCACTGTTAAGAAAGGAATTGGGAGCCATGGCTATGTTTGCACGATCAAGCAAAGTCTGTATGTTGCTGACAGGGGTTACCAGGTCTGTGACGGCTCAGCCTTTACCCGTTGCTCCCCACCGCAACTCTGGCACTGAGCAAACCAAAGCTCCCTACCACAGCAGTCCACCCTGCATCCCTGCTCTGTCCCATCCCAGCCCATCTCTTCCTTCTGCCACACACCTCCATATCTCTTTTGGGTTGTGTCCACCACCTTGTGGAGCTGTGACCACCTCTGCTGCCACCATTCAGGGACAGGGTGAGAAAATGCAACATCACGCAAGAAACCAGTGACATTTTCTGATCGTCCGGGCTGGCTTCTCCAGGAGCAGCTGCTCCATTGCGGTGCTTTTTCATCCACTGCTTGAAACTAATGGGTCTAGAAAAATAGATAAATCAGAGGTGACACAGTTATTGCTGCTTGACATTTTTTCATCAAACTGGCTGGTGGAGGAGGGGGTGACCAAAAAGTGGCATTTTGACCAAACTAGATGTTTCCAAGGAAAATTTTCGTTCTAGTAGATTAAAAAAGAAATGCCAACAGCACAAAAGAGAAAACTGTCTTGATTAAAAATGTCGGCCTTCAAAACACTAAACTTCTGTTAAAAATGGACTGGGTTTCAGCTTGATTAAGAAAAGATAAAAATGAATCTATTCCTCTTGCCACCTCCCCCACCCCAGATTTGTTTTGGTTTTTAACTAAAATATTCACAGTAAAGAAAGCCGAAATAACGACAATTTTCCCATGGAAAATAATTGTCATTTTTCAACCAGCTCTTAATGTAACATAGTTAAATGAGAGCAATCCTGGAAACAACACTGCACAGCAAGTAAGTCATATGATTATTTGAAAGAAGGACATTACTATTTGAGAGCTAATTTTTATCATCACCTTGAATTTATAAATGGGAAAAATGAGGCAGCATCATCAAGTATCTTAAGAAAAAAAGAAAAAACACCAGAAAACATAAGCATTCGAATTTCTGGACTCCCATCTCCCTGTTAGATCACATTAGCTCCTCTGTCTGTATATGTGTATTTGTCTCTGTTGATATGTATATAGTACCTCTGTACGTATACATATATATGATATGTATGTGCGCATTTTTGTGTATATAAAGATTCATATATACTATCTGTCTCATTTTTAACCTTCAGATGTTAGAAGTAAAGCATCTGACAAAAACTTTTTTTCTTTTCTTTTTATCTTCCTTTCTAAAAATAGCACCCAAAAAGTCCAGGTTAATGCATTGATTTCTAGTGTAAATGATCAGGCTTTATTTAATCCCAGCATGGATGCAAAGTCCCCTTCACTGCACTGCTCTTCTCACTCTAAGACATTTGGGTTTCTAACCTTGAATTCCCAGTGACAGCCTTAGCAGTGGTTGCCACAGGGATGCAGCCCATTTTGGAGAGCCCTGCGTCCTTCCTCCACCTCTGCCTGGTAGTCCGGGCAGGAGCTGTGAAAGGGGACATCTGTGCAGGTTGCTATCAGGGTATGGTGAAAAGGAAGACTGAGGCAGAGTGGAAGTAAAACCATCCAGCACTGGAAAAAAGATGGTGTAGAGACATAAACGACAGAGAGAAATTGCTATAGAAACGAGAATAAAGGCAGGGAAGGAAGATATGGGTTGGAATTTCAATAATATTGATGAACTTCAGAGGCAATAGCTGTAAAGATCTATCACCCATAGGAAAAAATACCTCCACTGCTTTAGGTGTGCTTGGGCACAGGCTCCAGTGGGCGTCTGGACAGGATTCTGACTGCAGTTTGGATGGCATTGCAAACACACACGTGTGTATATGTAAACGGAGATTAACATGCATTGCATAATGGTAAAGAAGCCTATATAAATGGTGTGCCTATTGACAATGTTCAGTCATGATCAGAGGCTTCGAGCAGAGAAGGTTACCACTTTGATGCTGGAAGAGTTGATAGCCTCTGAGTTTCTTCAGGGAGAGGTCCCTTGCCCCCAAAACACCACAGTAAAAGGAATAAAGAAGATAATCTATGGAGACTTGACAAGGAAGCACCAAGGGGAAAGACACAATAGAAATAATGAGGAATAGGAGGGAGTAGATACATACAGAGTAAGAACTACTTCATGAGGGAGACACTGTTAAGCTAATTCTGTGGCCCTGTGAAGACACAGAGCAACCTTGTTCCTGTAGCCCGTTGAATTTGCAAGCTTAGCAGATACCTTCATATCCTGACAGCAGGTAAATGACCTGAGAGCTGTGTGCAAGATGCTGCACAAACCTAGCAGTCCCTACGCTATATGATGAATGTCACTGAGCACAAGAGCTGTGTACTTTTAAAGAAGATCATCTTCACTTCTGTAGTTCATAAAGTCTTTAATAAAGGCCTGTCCTTTTGCTTTCAAAAGTTTGTTGTACAGATGAACACACATCTTACTCCATGTAACAGTTTGCCACACTAGCAAGAGCAAAGATATTTCTCCCATTGAAGCCAGGGTAGTTTGCCTTTACCACCAGCAACAGACAGTCAGAATCCTTCCTGTTGTGCACAGATCTGGATTCAGGCAGTAAATATCCCCCAGCCTGGAACCAAAGCTGAATTGACATCTTTTTCTTAGTCTTCCAGTAAATCTGTCCTTGGAAAACAACCCAGTAGTCCTGGTGATACAGCCTAGTCTGCCTCCAGAGCCCTACATTTGTGACTATCAGGTCTCAGCAATGACTCAGCCCTATGTAGAGCAAAAGAAATATAGATGAAGAAATGAAAAATTAGAAACAGTTGAAAGGGACATAATTACCCTTTAGCAGGTCCCTGACAATAGCAAGTAGGTATGGAAGTTATGAACAGATGGCCATTAAATGTCTCTTCCAGGGTAACCACACATGCAGTTACTCATGTGGAAACAGTGAAAGAAAGCAGTCGCAGAGAAGCTTTCCATGGCTTGCTCTCTTGATCTAAATGACTTCCTGAGAGGACTTAGATTTCTTTTCTAGGCTTTGGAAACTGAAAGAGGCATCTTCAAGTTCCATTCTTATCTTACCTAAGCAGAATCATTGCTCCTCTTCACCTCCATGAACTTTGCAGAATTCAGGGTAAATGGACTCCTAAGCTAAGTGAATAGGATGAGTCCAAAGTTAAAGAATTCTGGGGCAATAAAACTTGTTCTGCCTTAAATATGGGCAATGAATATCTCCCACTATGCAGAGCTGATCCTTACAGTCTGGTCAGAAGCTGCAGTTAAAAGCTTTCCTGTGGCAGAGGTATTTGTAGCATTAGGACTTGTGTGCTGACAGAACAGACTCCAAGGGTGTGACTGAAGATATATTTGCTCTAATCAAGGCTTTGACTGAGATTAATTTCCCCTGATGTTACAGACCTACAGGGTAACTACCTCCTTCACAGTTCAAGGTTCAAGGCCCTTGTTATGTCCACAAGAGAGATATAGGCTTCTCCTTTTGGCTGTGGCTCACAGTCTCATGTGGAACAGTCCCTTAGGACAAGTGAACTGGGATCTGAAAGCCCTGTCTGTCTCCACTAAAACCAGCCTATAGTGATTTGCTCAGATGAAGGTGTCTGCATCCTGAATCCCATTTTTAGGACTCACTATCTCTGCCCAATGTTCAAGGAGAACAGTCTCACTTAGTCTCCACTTAGACGTGTCCAAGAAGAAGTTGGGTTGGAAGAATATTGACATTTAGCAGATCTATTTGGCTATGATTTGCTCAGTGGAGCAAGTTTTTGGTCAGTGTTACCTGCAGCAAAGGTACTTGCATAATCTGTCCTTGTGAACAGACCCTAAGCGCTTGGGAAATATGTTCCTTCTTTATCTCCAAGACACCACTTCTGAACTAGAGTGTATACACTTGTCTTCATAACTTTAACAGTTGCTCACAAATTTACTTCAGCAATATCCGAAGTTTATACACGTTCCCAGCGAAGTGAATTGCTTTTCTTAAACAGATGAGTTTGGCTGGTGTCCCACTTATGTAACACAGACGCCTAACTTGCCTCTCAATTTCAGGTCACTGATGAAGCAGTCCTCATAAGATAGGTATCTAATTCCTTTGCTTATTCAACAGAGGAAGACATTTGCCTCTGTAGCCCCCTAGAGGGAAAGTCTGT
>WEIS01010264.1:46738-57084 GCA_013389965.1 Todus mexicanus | reverse complement strand
TGAGTCAAAGGCAATCAAGTTTCTAACATCTCTTGCAGTCTCCGTCTTGAAAGAGGAATTGCCATGTTAAAGATTGCCCAACAAGGGATTTCTAGGTATCATTTTTGTATACTGGGCATATATTTTAAAAGTGGGGGGGGGGGATTTAATTGTTAGAAAGAGCCTTAGAATACAAAGGGATCTGCATATACACATATGTCTCTAATACCACTTAATTCCTCCAGTGCTTTTTACCCAAAAGGATTTATCTCACAAGCTCTGAAATAGACCTACCAAGCAGCGAAGTCTGCTGGCTCAATAACAGCGATGGAAGTCAGATATCATAATGCTTCCACTTCATTAGGAAGCTATCTGCCTCCTAGTTGTGGCTGGTTATGACCCAGGAAAAAAGTGTATACGTGGCTTGATACAGCATAGAAAACATAAGCTATATATTAACAATCACAGACTGTTTCTATCTCAAAAGGACTGTTCTCTTGATTATAGCCATACATTGTTTGATTTGGCAGTAGGAGGAAAAGGAATGGATGACTCAGTTCCTATAATTTGTGAAAAGCATCAACAATTTTAACCTGCATTTTCCCTTCAGCCATTCTCTCATCTCAGTTAAAGCTTCTTGTTTGATATTTTCTTCCACTGACTATGACCATCCTCTAAAACACTTGCGATGAAGTCAGGTAGATCAAATAGAATATGGTATCATCTGTGTACGCTCTAACAGCATTAACATACATCAGGGAAGGGAACGGATTACTTCCCCATTCAACCTAAATTCATTTTTGTCATTACATGTCATACACATACGGCAGACTAAGGACAAAGAGGATCGAGTAACATTAATTGCGTGGTTTGAGGTATCATGTAGGCTAACCGCTGCAGATAATTAGATAAAGCTTTTGGTTTAGATGTTTGTGTGGTGGTAGGAAAGTACAGTGTATCAGCTAGTCTAACGTGGTCTCCCCAGTATAATTTTGGGGAGTGGGGATGACAACTGTAGTGTTTTACCTCAAGTTCTAGGTTGAGAACTGTATTTTGACAGGACATTAAAGCCCTCCCTGCAAAGCCCTGCTACTTTTTCCATAACAGAGGCTATATTAATGCTCAGTCTCATTTCTCAAGAAGAAAACAATACATCTAGCTAATCCCACATATTCAATTTGCATTATACCTTGCTTCCCATTTATTATAAACTCTTCTCCCTCTGCAATAAATCGATCCTTTTTTTTTTCGTTCTTTTTTTCTTCTCTCTCTCCAGTTTTCCGGATTCCAAACCTCTCACTAAGCTTGATTTGCTGCTTCTGCTGGGCCACCTAAACTATGCCATGCGTATTATACCTCAGGGTAGATCATTAATTCCTACCTCTTTGATTTAGCTGCAGTCTCAGTCAGATTCCTGCATCATTTTATCTCCCTCGATTTTTTTCTGCTGGTCTGAAACTCAGCTTTGGTTCTGCCTCCTTAAACATTAGAAGAAAGTACATTTCTTTTACTTTGACCTCATTTTCTCACCTGACAACACTTGGCTTTTTTACTGATGTCTCCCCATATCACGTTTTTTCCATTTAGCGCTAAGGATAGCGTTTCCATGTTTCAGCAAAAGCAGCTATTTGCGTTCCTATCATGTTCAGAGACATCCTATGCGTCTGCCTGTGCAATTCTGAGCTCAGTGCCAAAACAATTTGGGAATTTGTATTAGAGCTAGAAAGCCTTTCTACTATCTTGATAGCTTAGCTGTATTTGCTGTCACAGTATTAATACGGGCCAGTCGATTCTGCATTCCTCAGTACATTTCTGTGTTCTCCCTCATGCTCTGGATCACTGCTGGCCACTGGTTTCTAATCAAACATGTTCATATCCAACCACGCATTCATCAAATAGCTGGTAAAATTTCTCTTACTATGCAAAAATTCAGATCTCTAACTTTCAGGCTAAACTATTTTCATATTAAATTCAATACCAACTTCCTTCACATTTTACTCATTTAATCAGAGTTCACATTCGTACTCTCCTCAGAGTCACGTCCAATACTCTACAACATTATCAGTCCTTTCAGCAAACTTAGGGTAATGAATCTTTCTTTTATCAAATACTGCCACCAAAGCTTAATTGTTAATGCTCTTCAGCTTAGATGGCCCACAATTGCTTGTCTCAGTAGTTTTAGCTCAGTGTAATGCTCAACAACCCACCACATCCACTGCAGATTCATCAAAAAAAGCATCTGATTTAACAAAAGCAGAAGCTAGCCTGGCAACCCTGGAGATCAAAGTACACTAACGTATTTACAGGAGCTGAACATGCAACCGTACAGTCTTCTACCATATTTAACTATGTAATGTGTCTTTTTATTCTGGCAGGCCACCTTTACAGGTCAGTCCTTAAGTTCTAGTACCCACTTAGTTCTTCGGAGTCCAGAAAGCAGATGACATGTTAGCTACGGTTACAATTTTACTTTATTTTGTACATACCTACTCACCTGCAACTCTTATCAAGGCACCCAAACCATATCAAACTGTATCAATCTTCAGTTACTACTAAATGGAGCCATCACAATACTGATTTCCTCCATTTCCACAAGCACCACCTGTTTTTAAAATTAATACATAGATCAGCATCATTTTCTCTGTTAAAAAACCACAACTGTATCTACTACATGGCAGGGATGACTTAAGAGCTCATTTTCACCTAAGCACTTCACAACCTTCAGCACTGCTCTGTAGAGATTTGTGCCTGGCAAGATTTTATTCTTCTTGAAGAGTTTACCTTCTGAGTATGGCTTCGGTGCACAGACAAACCAGATAATGATAGGGGACCAGAGGTGGTAAAACCAAAAGGCTTTAGTAGAAAAGTGTCATGGTTTGGGGCTGGGGCACCCCCAAATCTGCAACAGAATGCTCTCTCCTCTGCCCCACCCAAAGAGGGAAGAAAGGAAATAAAGGAGAGAGACTTATCGATTAAGAAAGGAAACTAGAACAGCTTNCACTGCTAGAAGCAGACTCTCTGCAAAAACATGCTGCTAACTTCAGACAGACTTAGCTGAAAAACAAAAATCATAGAACAGAATTGTTCTGTTCTAACCCAAACCAGGACAAAAAACAAAGGTCTCAAGTTGCCATTTGGTCTAACCAAAGCCAAAGAGGAGCAGTTCAAAAGTGTCATGATTAAGGACTTTTAAGGAGAAGGGTATCGAAAAATGAAAGCCCATTTATTTGTTTTGATTGGTCAAGATGGTATTTGGCAGAGCAGAGCATAGGCAGGTTATCATGGATGTCATTACCAGCACAGAGCATGCAGGAGTTACTAGTTTGTGGCATGTGTGGTTCTGGCGGGTGGGGCGACACCATCCTCTAACCCTTAGGGAACTTTTTCTAGGCTGCCTCCCGTTCTGTCCCTGACACTTCTTCTTCAGTGAGCATGGTTGTGCCCTGATCATCAGTGCTCACAATCTCAAACAGCCATTCTGGCACATAGGAGAACATCCTCTGTGCATCATCTTGGGCTTTGCATCAGTGTAATGCACTAAGAGCTTTTATTTTATTTATTTTGGCTGGGTAGTGGGTGTGGATTAACAGTTCACAATACTGGTTTACTCCAAGGCTGTTGTGTGATCTCTTGCTTTACAATCCAGCTAGTGGTGGGAATTTCCCAAAGGCCTTGCTCCTGCAGCTGGGACTAGATTTCCAGAAGATTTCTGCTCCCCTGTAAGCACCTAAATAAATGTCAAGGTTTTGCAGGAGCCCTGTATGTTGAGCGCTGCATGGACTGGCACTACGAGATTGGCTCTTAAAAACCGAGCCCTGTGAAGTGGGGATTGTGCTATTTACAATTTGAGACCCTTTTTCAAATGAGACTTAAATTCATTCCCAGTATTTTCAGTCATCAGAGATCATAAAGAGTTATGTGCCACATAAATAACTACATCTCTGTCTGCCTCTCTCTAACTCTCTGTAGAGAAGATACTTCTTTCCTAACAGAGACTGGCCCACTCATCTGCGACACTGAACCCCTGCAGCTCATTAGAGGCAGTGGGGAAGACTGGATCTATAATACCACTCGCACAGGTGCCTGAAGTTGTGGCTTCATTTCATAACCGATGCTTTACTTTGGGATCCATGCAAGTGAAGGATGCTGGGTTTGTATAGATTATTATTTATGCCATTATATCAGTCATATTGTTCAAATGGATTCAAATAAATTACTCTAAGACCTGAACCAATTCCTGAATTACTACATAAATTATTAAGTAGTCTGCATACAAACTTTTTACAGCATTGCCTGGTTTATAATTTGGTAGGAAGATTTCATGATGTAGGAATGCCACATTAATTTTACATTTAATAGTGATGTTTCATTGCTTCTAAAACTTTTCAGGCTATCTCATTTCTTGTAGCCATTCCTAAGCCATGTTTTATCTGCCAAGATGACATGTTCAAAGAGCTCTGGCAAAGCTTGTATGAAAAACTTGTATGAAAAACAGGATGTTGAGAAGCACTTCCCAAATGTGAAAGACATACAGCAGAGTGCTTTAGAGGCCAATTAATTACAGAATAATTCCTGCAAACTGTGGCAGTAATTAATGAGTAAGTAACATGCAACGTTTAGAAGAGAACAGCAGTTAGCAAACACTACGCACCGTTTTGTGACTGTAATACAAGAAACAGTCCTGTACCTATTTATTGATTACATGTATTAACAGATTCCACTGGTTAATGATGTGTCTTGTGCTTATATCACCTACTTCTAATCTGAAATGTGACTGTGAAAAAAAAAAAAAAAGGCAAGCACGTTCTTTCTTGCACACATTCACAAGAGAGAGAAGGAAATCTCTGTAAGATTTTGCTTGGGCTCAGAAATCAGCTGGGATTAATCCAGAGAAGTGGCCTTAGAACTGGACAGGTAGCACTTGGCACCCCACTCTATATTGAAAAGGGCCAAATTTTCAGTTATGAAGTAATTGCAACATTTCCACTGAAGTCAAATATGTGGGTGCTTGTCACTCCGGGTGGGTATTTTTATGTGTCTGAATCTAGTTAGTTGGACTTTTTAAGAAACGATAATCAAATGTGTGTGCGCACCACTCAAAGGAAAAACATCTGATTCATGCCATGCTGTCAAAATACTTGCAAGAAGACCACTAATGAATTTAAGCTCTCACGTGTGTGCTTTCATTTTTTTTTTTCCTTAGGCATATTAACAGTCTTGGCAGGAAGTGTCAATCTGAACCCCAAAGAAGGCTCATCTTTCCTCACAATTCCTTCTTAACTGAACTAGCGGAAGTATCAAATATGAATTATTGACAGGTTGAGATTGATCTGCCACAAGGGCATTAACAATTTATTGCTTATTTCTTGGGGAGGGGGGAAATAGAAGAAAACTAATTTTCATAGATGCCTAAATTGCTTTTCTCTTGTCATAGAAGAAGAAAAAAGACAAAAGGTGAATGTACATAAAACCAACCATGGGACCACATTTCTTTTTTCCTCAGTTTCTAGCAGAAAGGAGAGTGTTAAACTGCCATCCACTAAAAGCAGCGATTTTATGCTGAGGTCTCCAAGTCAGTGAATTTACATTTCGTAAGAACACCCTGAGGGGCTTTCAGCTACTTTGCTTAAAAGGTAGACAGATACACGTACAGCAGCGCATGCAGAGCGAGCTCCATGTGCAAACGTGGCCACAGAGCTGCAGATTCACTTCCTGGTACATGTGTGTTCGGGGTGGCTCAGTTCTACGTGGGTAATGCATCGGGACACTTTTATGTGTTGGCTGGGAATACTGTTCAGTAAAGAATGTGACTGTAATTACCAGTAACGAGGGTATAAATTTCTGATCCCTGCTTCGTTGGCTGAATTTTGCTAGTGTTTCTAAGCATTTACATTTAACAATCGCCTTATTTATAGCCTGAAATTTGGTACACTAGTTTTTCATGCATGTGAAATGCTTTTTATTGCATGTGGTAGGAAACTGCTGCCTTCACAAACTGCCCTTTCATAAAAATATTATAACCAATTTAGTTTAAAATATTTTAACAATATAATAACAGATTATGGGAGATTTTTAGTTGGAACACATTAATTCTATATATCTTTCTCTTATTTCAAATGAATAAAGACATATCGTGCTCAAATTCACGCAGTCGCTACAAAGATATAATTTGTAAATAGATAAATAAATAAATAATCCTCTCATATATTATTCCCCAAACTGGGTCATATCTGCTATGTGGAGTTACAATAAGAAATTCGTCATACTTGTTCACCTGTAGCTTCAGCTACCCAACATGCAAGGCATGTTCCATCCGTTTCATCAAATGGGTCGAGCCAATAGGTTTTGGGGCCAGGCTGTCATTCACAGTGGGGCATTTGGAAACGTGCTTTGCTTTAATGGTTGAACTTTCCAAGACTAAACACTTGGAAGGTCTGCATGTTGCTAGGCCTGGACATCTGGACACAGAATAATAAATCTACAAGTTTGGTAATTGTGAACTCATACCCGAATATTATATGGCTCCCCTGCACATGGAGAAGTGTCTGGGACAAAACTTGTCCTAATTATCTGGGGTTTTTTCGGCACCCATCATACTTGCGTCACAGTCTGGGACTAGGCTGTCCAGTCACCGCAGCAGTAATACATTCCAAAACTGTTCCCCTCTGCAGGTAGGGAAACACCTGTCTTCAATAAATACTTGATATCATTTTAAGAATAGCTCAAGTTGACTGAAGCCAATGCTTTAGGGGGTCACCTTGCCTCACTAGTCAAGTCCTAAATCAAATTAGCAAATTAAACATACCTTTGGTGTTCACTTGGCTTTCCTGGATGATGACTCAGGCCCTTTGTTGACTCTTCTTTTCTGAGCCAGAAGATACAATTTCCAGGTCTTATTTTTGTTTTAGCTCTTGACTCCAGCAGAGTTGCACTAGATTTATACATATATCAGGGAAAGTAGAGTTTGCCTATTCATACTTTTTCTTTGAAAAGAACTCCAGTGGAAATGTCTAAAGGTGAATCTTTGATCTGCATTTAAGTGGATTATCATGAAGATGTCACTGATATCTGACTCTACTGGAAATACTTCATGCACGATATGTTGTGGTTGGTCATGAAGGGTCCTAAGGGAGGAAGGAGACGAAAAAGCTCCTTCATGAGCTGCCCATGGAGTGGCCTCTTACAAGAGCAGAGCCCAAGAAGAGCCTTGTCATCATTTCCCACCTGCTTTAAAGAACAAAGAGCATGAAATGAGGCAAGGAGGAAGCAGATCACAGTTCTGCTCCCCTCCGCTTTGATACATAATGGAGCAAGAGTACAAGAGAGTGTTCCTGACCTGAAAATGAGGGCAAGAGCACAACTATGCATTGTTAATTATAACATTATTTTTGTTAGCATACCACGCAACTCAATCATAGCGGCTGCCAGAACCTGGCATCGACTTCAACCCTGCCTTTCCTGTCTTCAAAATGAAGCTACCTTTTGAATTTTACTACAAACGCCACAATAACAGCTACTCCTCATAAAAAAAGTCAGCAGTATCATGAAAATGTGGAGAAGACCATGTGAGCACAAATTAAGATAATTCTTGGAAGGCATCATTTCCCCTCACCCGAACACTTAAGACCTTCACCCTGACCGCTGGTCAGGTCTGCATATAAACCATGCATGACTGGATCTAGCATCTACTCGACTACACCCTGTTTCATTTTGGTTTTACTTGATGAATGATGTACTTCAGAAGTAATGTCAGGAATATAACAATTTTGTTTCAGGGACAGGAGGGAAAGCCCAGTTTCAGAGTCATTCCAGTGTCAAATGGAAATGTTTTTAAAAGCGAGAAAGTTAAGAGGGACATTTGTACATACCCACCACACGACTGCTAATAGCCAGGTGGCCAGCTTGCCTGCTTATGAGTGGAAAAGCTGAGTTTAATTTCATTGCCCTGTCTTTAACCCTACTGGGACTTCACCCTCTGTCCCCTGTAGGAGATACCAGGAATCTAAACACTGGCATGTACAGAACTCTTTGGACTGGAGAATGGTGAAGCATTCACATAACAAAACACCTCTGACAAAGCTGAGAAAAAGTGGCAGAGGCAGGGAGATGGGCAGATGTGCTGCATAAATCATCTCTGCACACAGGGTGGGCAGTATATGGGGTCACCAGTGCGCCACATGGTCACACCATTTCCCAGCTAGTCATTCTCTCTTCTCTTTCTTTCCTAAAAATTCCAGCTTAGCCCTGAGGAATTTTCCTTGATAAATTTTCATTGAAACCAACGCATCTCCCTGTAACATTTTGTATTTTTATGAAATGCTGTATTTTGACAGAAGAATGTTTTCTAGAAGTTTGTTGTGTTGTTGGGGTTTTTTTTTTCCAAACAATTGTCTTGACAAGCTCTAATAGATGCTAGAGGTGTTTTTGACAATCCAGGTAATAGAGAGAAACATCAGCTCAAAAGCAACATCAAACACTAGGGCCTGATTCTGGAAGAGCCTATTGCTCACGCTGACTGCCAGCCTCAACACACCTCAAACCATTACTCTGCAACTTACCAATTAATAACAGAGGTCAAAATATACCATCCTTCTATGACATCACAATACTTTTAAAAGCCAAAACCTCATTTACCACCCAAGACACAATGTAAAATCGAGAGGAAAAAACAAAGAGCTAATATTCATGACCACATGGACTGCTCAGAGATGCCACATCCTATTGAAAATAGATCTCTGTGGTACCAGCAGCTATGTTCCCTCAAAACCTAAGCCACAAGTCGAGGAAGCTTAGAAGGGACAATCTCATGCGGTAAAGAACTTCTCAATGTACTAGTGGAAACAGAAATCCTTTGTTTTCCTCCTATCTCAAGACAGTGGCTTTTCATCCTATGTTCAACCGTGGCTCAGCAGAAATATTTAAAATTAGAGAAGAAAGGCTTTGTTTTTACATGGTCTAAAGCTGCTTCTTGCTTCTCCTTCTCCCCTGTACTTCTGACAGATGTTTAGGCTCCATAACATCAAGGAAACTTTATTAGACTTGGATTCACCATGATTTTATAGGCAGGTGCCTACATTTAGAAAAACGTATTGTGTGTAACTTCGTACATTTAAGTGAATGTGACCTTCTTGAAAAGTCAGATTATTGTTTTATGCTTGATTTCCATGTGGTTTACACCAGCACTATTGTGAACAAAAGGTAATTTGCAATATTCTGAGCAGTTTTTTAAAGGGGCAGAAACAGTTGTGTACAGGCTTCCCTGGATTTCAAGCTGACTTTTGATTAGCTTTTTGTGCAGGTATTCTAGTTGTTGCCATTAGTTCGACATTCTGATTCTTGCTTTCTAATTATATAGTCCACAATTACTATCACCTTCCATTTCATTTTTGACAAGACATGATCTATTTGTAGATATATTTTGGGTACTCCAGGAACTAGAGCTCCAGCTAGGTATGATGCGACACAAATTGCGTGTTGCAAATTATATGTTAAGGTGTCAGGAGCACAACTTCATTCGTCAGCCTGCCGGGGGTGGCGGGGGAGGGGCTGGGAAATGGAACAGTCACTTACCTGCTCGGAGAGAAAAAGGTATCAAGGCGGCTGGGTCTCTTCTGCAACCGAACAGGGGTGGAAGGATGCAGCCCACAATTTGATGGGCTGGCTGCTGTTGGGGAAGAAGGGACTCCTTGAGAAGGCCCTTAGTTGTAAAAAAAAAGAAAAGAAAAGAAAAGAAAAGGTAATTCTTCCTACATCAGTGTTGAGCTGAGTAGTAGAAGACAAACAGGACTCTCATGAATCTTTCTGGCTGCAGCAGGGGCAGGTTGAGGCAGAAGAATGCCCCCCTTTCTGGGGCAGTGGTGTGGATATCTTGGCTACCCAGCATTCCAGTGTGAATCAGCCACCCAGGGAAGACTTGCTACGCCATTTAGAATCATAGAATGATAGAATAATTAAGGCTGGAAAAGATCTCTGAAATCATCGAGTCCAGCCTATGACCTATCGCCACCACTCAGCTAAACCGTGCCACTAAGTGTGGCATCCAGTCTTTTCTTAAATACCTCCAGGGATGGAGACTCCACTACCTCCCTGGGCAGCCCATTCCACACAAATATCATTTAAATTACTTCTTTCCTCGAGAATCCTGACCAAACACAATATACTCAAATCTCAGGGAATTTTGCTTGTTATTTTGGCCTCTAAACAGTATCAGTTCTCAAGGCAAAGCTCTGCTGTTGCTTTCAGAGGTCCCTAGCCACCTTCATCAAACCAAACTACCAGTGAAGCAGCATATCTTCCCACGTGGGAAAGAAACAGCAAGTGCTGCACCAAAGTACAACCATGTCATGCTTGTGCTTCAACATAAATAC
>WEIS01010264.1:998-46652 GCA_013389965.1 Todus mexicanus | reverse complement strand
AAACTTAGGCCTCTCCTTTTAAAACATCGCAACTCTTTTGGGATCAGAAGTGAAGTTGGGAAATGGAAGAAGAGGAGGATAAAAGGACAAACTCCATAAGCCACCGTCCATGTACTGACTTGATCTCTGCCAAACCCAACGCATGCTCTACTTTAGGCTAGCTCCCATATCTAAATGGTTGCTTAAGAGAAGCAGGCAGGAACACAGCTGCAGAGTCTCAATCATGTTTCCAAAAGAGAATCTGGTTCATCTTGAAAAAGAAAGCCTGGAATACACCAGGTTGTAGCAGAGTGATATGGATTATACCTACGTGGGAGATGTACAAAAAGAAACGTGTTGTGTGCAGCTTGACCAGGAAGGAGGTATGAAATACAGCATGTATGAAGCAAAACATGCAAAAGACCACGGCAGTGATAGCAGGAGAGTTTAATTATCTAGACCTCAGAGTGGATTACATTAAGCGGAGGAAGCAAAGCTTGATCTGGTGCAGGACGGCTTTCTAATTTAATGTGTACATAAACCGGCAAGGAAGGGAAGAATGCCAGATGTGGTATTAAGCAACACAGAGAATATGATTTAGGACATAAAAGTATGAGGGGAAAAAAGGAAAAAAAAAAAAGAAAAGATAGAAAGAGCAGTTACTGCTAAGCTAAAATAGCTTCTGCATCAACATTCTCTATTCCAGGTACAAGGTGTATGGGAGCACAGAGATACAAGATACAAGCTGCTGTGCCTACACATCCCCTCTGGAGCAATAGCTGGGCCACAAAACCTCTTAACCACACCTACACGCTCTGCTCCAGTGCAAGGTGCTGGCACAGGCAGTGTGTGTTCTGCAGCCAGCTGGCAAACCTGCGTATAGACCGTTTTTCAAGCAGGCTGCAGAGACCGTGCAGATAAACTATGGTAGCTTTACATCACCTCTGCCCTCTCTTGATCTGCTTAATGATCTGTGAAAGCAGGCGAGCAACGCCTGCAGGCTTGGGGGCCTGCTTATGTTTTAGCTGCCTCTGGAAGGTGCTTTCTGGGTCACAGAGCTGTCAGGAGTCACCTCATTCGCACACCAGAAACATCCCTCGCAAGGCAACTCCCTCCAGGCCCTCGCGGTACATGGGGAGCCTCACAGCAGGACTCTCAAGTGTAACATCTTCATGCACAGAAGGAAAAAGTTTATCAGATGGGGACTTGAGCTTGTAATGACAGTGGGGTGGAGCATGACACAGTAAATCAAACGCGGCCATGTAATCAAACACAAAAACATATGAAGGTGCCACAAAAAATCTAGTATAGACATAGAGCATTAACAACCTCCTAGGAAGAAAAAGGGGTTTATTTCAGAACCAGGTCAGATTATTTTTTGTTTTCCCTGAGGAAATATAAGCTTTCCTCCAAAAGGTGTTCTGGCAAATCTCAGGTCTCCTTGTGAACACCCTACAAGACATTGTTTAGAGCTCTTAACGCCACGTAGCATCGCCGCTAAAAAGCCTCAGGTAATTTATGAGCTATTTCACGTCCGAGGCCAGATTCTGGTCTCACGCCACACGCTGTAAAGCTCGAGCCACTTCCACTCCAATATATCCAGATCCAGACAAGTTTGCCACTCGGGCTCCTACTACGGTTTCAGTTTCCTCTATTGCGTTATTATTATATTACTTAGCAAGTCTGCTGATGACATTGCATTCGAAAGGGAGCAATTATAAACACTGGCAGGAAATGCTGGAGCGCAAATGCTTTTTAAAAAATGGCAAGGATGTGAAGAAATTCAATGGAGATCTTTCATCTGATACACGAAAAGCAGAGGACTGGGGAAGGAATCGGTGGGGCCACGAAAGGGAATGAGTGAGAAGTCAGTGACAGATGAGACTGATGCTGCGCTGAGCCTGAATTAATATCCTTTGCCTGAGTATTTACAGAAGAAGCTGAAGGTCATATCCCGGAAACAGGGATCCATTTTCTTGAGGGGGAAAAAAATTAAATGTTAAAAGGCTTTATGATCCAATCTGGACAGGTAGTTAGTTAATTAGAACTATTAAAAGTTGACAGGACCTGAGACTTAGATTAACTGCATCTTCGAAGCTGGAAGGAAATAGCTAGGGAAATTGGCAAAACTTTAGTAATTCTGCTTGATGGCTTCCTGAGGAAGGTGTATCTGCAGATGCCTAGAAAGTAGCTACTCCAGCTTTTTTTAAAAAAATAATCTTTTTTAAAAAAAGAAACCCAAAAAACCCAAACTTTTTTTTTCCTTTTTTAAATCAAGGGAGGATTTAGGAATCCACTCACCAGTAATCCCAACTGCAGCCACTGAACGGATATTGGAAACATTAATATGGGACGGGGTTATGCAACATGTAGAAACAGCCAGCCCAGGGAAAGAAAGAAAAGGCGTCTGGATTCATGCCGCGTCTGTCAAACGTGCTTTAAGTTCTTTCAGTGCTTTACTCAACAGAGAAGCAAAAGTGAAGTGACTGGCATAATTTATCCAGATGGAAGAGATCCATTTGGTGTTGCACCCCACAAAGAGATTGATCTGTAGAATCAGTAAAGCACAGCATAGAAGAAGTGCTATAGCAAACGGCTTCCAAATTATCTGTGGGACAAGAAGCAAAGTGTCAGCAAAATGGTATGGTTCAGGATGACTAGAGGGACAGGAACAAGGCAGTACTCCCAAATTTCAACCCCATACCTGCTTTTGTTCAACTTTTATATAAATGGCCTGCAGGGGATATAATTTTTAAAGTTGAATTTTTTGCTGATAGCATGTACGTGTAAAATGGCGCACAGAGCAAGCAAATTTAAAATTATTTGAATAAATCAGGCTTATGGACAGATAAAGGGCACATCCAGTTCAGCGCAGCAAAGAAAGGCATAATGACTGCAAGGCACTAAATATAATCATAGGCAGGAAAAAAGGAGGAGGAGAAGGAATACTGACCAGGGGAAAGGATATAGGGTAATTACTGATAAAATACTAAATTAACGCTTCGAAGAACCAGGAAAAACAAAGGCAGGCAAATTCTTCATGGTCAAAGAGGCAAATAAATTCTTCCTGCTCCATGCTGAGACACCTTTTCCAGCACTCTAAAAACACAGAGATAAAAATCCAAGAGTTTGAAAGTAAAGAGCTGAACTGTCTCAAATAAAGGCACAATCTAAGACTTGAAAAATATTTTTCCCCCTCCCCCAGCAAACAAACATGGAAAATTACTTTCTTGCACTTTGAATGTTAATTTGAGATCTATCTCTGTAAAAAACCTAAGCATAAATAAATTGAAAGGTAGTTATTACGGGTGAAAACAGCCTTTTTACTGCAAAGGTTATGACATTAACCCAGGGAAAAATTCATGAATATTCACAATCACCATTTGTCATTAAGAATCATAAAATGAAATGTTGAGTAGGGCTTTAGAAAACTCCTCCAGCCTACTAAATTCCCTCTTCACTACTTGCTGTTATGCTAGCATATATCCCACCTTTTTGTTTTGGCAGTGCATTTTAGAAACCAAATTCCTGCAAGTTTTGCTTATCCATCGCCACGAAGAAACGAGAATGAAGATAGGAATCACAAAGACCTGCAGAAACCTGCTAAAATATGAACGACAAAAAATTCAGCCAAGGACTTCTTCAGGTGTTTGCAACCAAAGCCAGGAATTCCCCCAAAGAAACACAGAGATTAAAAGAGGACAAAGTTACTGGCTTTGCCCCTAAACATTTCAGAAACTGTTTAGCTTTCACATTTGCACCTGTCAGACTTGTTCCAGCCACCAGGTGCTATGTAATGTGTGTGCAAACAGTGGAGGGCCTTTTGCAGGGGAGTAAAAGGCCTAGAAGCTTGACTGGGGGAAAAAAATATGAGGAGGCAGATGTTTAGGAGCAGCCATAAGCAGGTAAAAGGACTGACTTTAAAAGATTAAATTAGGTGAGGCTCTTCAACTACCATCTCAATAGGCAAGCGGCTTTAGCAATATTTTGCAAAGCAAAGAAATGGCACAGGCACAGAGCACGAAACTTGGGGTCCGCTCACTCAGCAAGAGCAAATCCTGCAGTAGAAGGCTTTAGCACTGGAGGGAAGGGATGAAAAACCACAGCAAAAAATGAAGAGCTGTGATTAAAGCAGAAACCATATGCATTCAGTGAGCAAAGCGGTCTCCCACGTGGAGCGCAGCAGAAGTCCATGTGTGGGTACACGCACAGACACACAATAGCTTCGAAACGTTTAGGAAAGCTCAACTGTTTATCTACACATCCATTCACCCTCATCCTATGAAAACCAATGCGCCAGTAGAGGCCCGACTGTCAATCACAAGGAGAATAGCTGTCCCCAGCGCTAAAACATCCCCGGCCATTTGCATGTTTACTGTGCTCGGTGATTAATGCACGGCAAGGGTGGCGGGGCCAGAATAATCCACAGAAAGAGACCAGCTACACTGCAAGAGAAACGGGGGAAGGTAACCAGGCGTGCAGATGAAGGACAGGGAATAGGGAGTGCATTCCCCTCTGTCCCTATGTTTCAGAAACAGAGGAAAGCATAAAGCAAGGAGTTTAAATCCTGGAAGTCTGAGTTATGAATGGCTGTCTGGGCTCAGCACCTCCAGGAGCCACAGCAGCCCAGGTTCGTAGCAGAGGCAGGGGGTAGCTCCTTGCTGTGGTGTCCTGGAGAACAGCTTGAGCTTTTGGAGGCTTCTGGTTGTGGGCTGCTCTCTAACCCCAGGTATTAGAGGCCACCTAACATCTGGCCCCAGCCACTGCACCAGCTCAGGACCACTGGGTATTTTTGTGACGTTAGCTGCACGTTACCTAGTCCCACCACCATCATCCCCTGATCCAATCTCAGTACCTGCACTGCTTTTGGGAGGCACATTTCCAAAATGCCTGAGCAACCCTTTTTCCCTGAGAGCGAGCAAGCAGTGCAATCAGATGTCAGATTCTCACCCTTCATCCACATATTGCTGATGCTCCGGTAGCCGGCGTTCCTGTTGCATTCACGTCTTCCCTCTGGCCTATTAATATATACAGGCACTTGTGCTCATTGGCATGGTGACTGTGCTTATGTCAGTCATGCTTCTTTGTATTCTCCCTGCTTAGCCGCTCGCTGTTGTGCAAAGGATGTGTGCATCAGGCTCAACACCTGCTAGAAATCTCTGAGCTCTCTGTGCTTTTCTTCACTTCCCAAGTGCTCTGTCCTCACATGAAGTATTTTGCATTCTTTTTTCCAATCTGATTCTCATTTTTATTACTTTTCCCGCTCTTATTTCCCAGCTATCCAGCTTTCCTGGTATTTCTTCCTTTGTTACATTTGCTGTATCACTCAGGTTTCGTCGCATTTGAATTGCAGCTATTCAGAGCCACATTAATGAACAAAAAAATGAATAAATTAACACACACACCCCCCCAAATTCCCAGCTTCCCTTCCCTTTTCCCTTCCCTCACCCCTTGGGAAAAAAAAAAAAGGCAAAAAAAAAAAAAAAGCTTACATCTTGGAAGAGTAAAAAGTGAAAGACAAGCAAACGGAAATTGTTGTCTGGCCTGTCTGACTCATCAACACGACAAATCCTGAAAGCACTTGCATGCAATGGTAACCAGGCTCATAACCACACCATTACCTCACCCAGACAGGGATCCTTGCTGCTGCCCCCCGAGAACCCTGCCTCTTCCAAGGTCTTTGTTCCCACTTGTCCCCTCTCCCTGGGAGCAGCAGTCATGCAATGGAACACATCCTGATCCAAAATCTGATCCAGCGTAAAATCAAACCTGCCCCAAAAGGACACCTATTTTCAGTCATATCCAATTGTTACCATGGTCTAGATCTAGCTAGAAATGTAGCTTCAGTCACAGATAACCAGAATTCACTATTTCAGCAAAAGGATTTTGGCAAAGCCCTGACAAAGCTTAAATGCTCCGCAGAGACATCCCAGATTTTGGCAGCATTTAAGCTGGGAAGGTTTCTGTGGTTCAGGGAAGACCCTTGGGTTACTTAGAGGAAGATGCTAATTGAAAACTTAGCCCTTGCTGTGTAAAGCAGATGTTTTGATATGAAATAACATCAGGAAAACATCTGAAAAACAGACTAGCTATAGTAGGAAATAAAAGTGTATTTCAAACCCACTTATTTTGTCCCCTGAATTCTCTGTTCCCTTTTTTTCAGTATTCATTTAGATCGTAAATGGCACGGTGCTACTGGTAAAGTTTTATACAGTATATATTATAATACGTATTGCTATTAATGTTTATACATCTTATGGACTCTTAAAGTAGAATTTGCCCCACACACACTCCGAAAAATTCCTTTCTTATCACAAAAACTAGAAGTGCTTTGCAGATACAAACCCATGCAAAGCTTCCCCCTACACTGCCCTTCCAAACTGCCTGGAGAACACCACGGAGCCCCTAATCACAGCCTGGGGTTCAAACCTTCACTTTCAGGAACTCCCTTTACACCACTCCTATCACCTTGAGAAGAACTGCTCAGGGCCGTCCCTCATCATTCATCATTTCCTCCTTCCTTAAAGATTTTTCTTTCCACCGTTCACTCGCTGCATTATTTCCCAGAGGACTGCTGCTGGATTGACTGGGCTTTAATTGCTCAGCCCCGCTGGGCTCAGGCTGGAATTTCACCCTCACTTCTCCCCTTCCCGCTCTCTGGAACTCCTGCAGCTCTCCCTGATTTCTGAGAAACAGTGATTAGCGATTCACTAAGTCGGTCAATTTATTGCCTTCATGTGGATACACATGACGTAGGCCACCTGATTTGCATTTATTCTCTCTATTCCCTCTCTGCTTTCTAAGAGCTATCTTCCTAAGACCTGTATTACTTCCCAGTCGTACCTAATCTTAAAATAAGTTTAATGTCATTATGAATTTCCTCATGTCTCCTTTCCTCCTCCTTCTGCTGACTTATTAATGGACACGCTCTTTGTGGCATCGGTCCTCCCACTGATGCATTTGTACGGTCAGTTCTCATTTCCCCAGACACACGTTAGCCAACTTTGCTACTTTCCCCCTGTGCCCACCACTCAGCTTTTCCCAGGCTGTACTCTTGCTTTCGTCTGCCTGCTTCTCTGTTGACAAACAGGTACCTTACGCCTCTCACACATACGAGTCATCCTTCACACACCTAGAACAGGTAGAAATTTGCTGTCACAATTTCTGGCATGGAGCCATCAGGAAAACAGGTAAGGTGAGTGAGGAGTGTCTGCATTAGCACAGACCCTGACACCTCAGCAGCATCGGTCAGAAGTTGCCCGTGTCTTTTGCTATTAATCATTCCTTGGACTCCCCATGAGGCCGAGTTGAGGGCAAAGTCTCTGCAATGGGCATGAAGGTGTTTATTGGGGAGAGTGGCTCTGTTACTGCTCAGCTCAGCACTGCCAAAGGGCCAACAACCCGGGCCAGGTTTCTTTGCACTTCCCTGTTTCTCACTTTCCCTGTTTCTTTGTCACTCCTCAGCTGTGCTCAGGGGATATTAATTTTATCTGTGCTCACCCATCCACATGTCCTGTCCTGGATCTTCCTGCCCCAGGACATACAGACTGCCCAGTCAGTCCCTTTCATTCTCCAAGTGCTACAGGCACAGCATCTCCAACACACAATCAAGTAGGTCCAGGTCAAAGGTACACCGGCAGTATTTTAAGTGTTGACATGATCTCAAACTATGCAGCCTCTATCTGGAAGCACAACTTACAATATAACTTTGGCAAGATATTCTCAGAGGGGATTAGTTTCAGCGACTGTCTGCGAGAACGTGAACCTTCCTTTGCCAACTCTTGCCTCTTCCTCTTAGTCTTCCTGGTTGCTTTATCTTATCCTGTGAAGGCATATTGTGCCTGCTAAGGATATGGGAAAAACACAAGGGTGAGCTACAAGAACAAAGGCACACTAAACAGCAGTCGAATTTATGAGAAGATGAGAGCATAGACTAATGCCTCATTCCTGAGTTTAACAAAGAGCTCATCAGCTTCCTGCTCTTCCACCCAAGCCTGTAAGCTAGACCCTCTGTGCTCGTCTTCAAGAGGGCTCTGCTTTGAGGCCAGCTTTGTGCAGGGCACCCTCGCTCTCTCGTGGGAATTCAAGAGTCTTACGGTTGCACAGGAGAACTTCAGGATTACAGCTGGATAGCCAAACCCTGGTGTTGTCACGTAAGGCTGAATCTGTTGCTTATGTTCAATGGAGCAGGGGAAATAGCCAGTGAAGGTAAGGAGCAAATAGGAGAGAAAGGCATCTGCATGAAAGCAAAATTGAGCTGAAATATCTCTAGAATGCAAAAAAATACGGGCTTTGGCCTGCATAGCCTCTGCTGATGGGCTTGCACAAAGGGCCTCAGTGTGCAGCAGGTATTCCAGCTCTGTCGTTGTGCTGATAATTAAATACAATAATGAAAGGGAAGGGTGTTTTATGCCTGCGCTCTAGCCACAGCTCCTGAGCTGCAGAAGATGAGTGGTCCCTCTGCAGCAACATTTGCATTATTGCTAATCTGTAATTGGGATCCCCACTTAGCTCTATGACTCTCTCTGACCATTTTCAGACCTTTACCATTCAAGTCAAGAGGCTCCTTCCTCTGGAAATCATATTAAGATATGAAAGCGTGTTTCCTAATTTGTTTTAACAGGCTGCAATGATTTCTGTTCATATCTACATGAGTGCATTTTTTTCCCAGCATACAACTCAAAAATAAAACAAGCATCATATCCATTTCGTGACTCCTTCTGAAATGGGGTATATAGGAATTAAAATGTGTCGATATCGTTACATCTCTCTCATCTAGCACCAGGAAATAATGATGAGGTCTTAATTTCTCCCTCAGCCAGGAAGGACCAAATTCACATGCAAATCAAAGTGAATCTGAAGTATTCCATCTAAAGCAAGCTAGCCAGTATAAGTAAGCTACCACTTACTTTAATTTCTGTCTTCTTACATCGTTCTGATTGCTGTCTGTCTTGCTACACATGTCTTTCAGCCCCTCGTAATGAAAATTATTCCATGTTAGACTCCTTCAGATTCAGCTAGATCAAGAGGATTAATTTCAGAGCTGGTGCGTAAGAAGGTGTAAATTCTCCACTGGGGTGTGAGAAGGGATGAGATTTTCCCTGCAGGCTTTGGCTGTCCTCCTGGATTTACACGGAAAGGAATCCCAATCCCTTTATCATTGTCAGGAAGAGGCTGAGGAATCTAGAAGTACACAACAGAGCGGCTTAGATTTATTCAGACTCATCTTATAGTTTGGGCCCGATATGAGCATTGTGTAGGCCTGTCCCTCCCAAATTGAAGGCCTTGTCTGGAAATTGTGGGAAATATTCCTTCTCAGGCAGATAATTCTGGAGTTTAACAAAGAAACAAAAAGGGTATATAAAGTTATACTGTCCCCCGTAAAAGGAGATGCTCAGATCTCTAAATGCAAGTCACATGAATGTCCAATGTCATCTAACTTAATTCTTATACACTTAAATGGGAAGGCTCCATGATCAGAGCTGCTGCGTGGCTACATCTTTTGCTGAGCCCTGTCTGTTTACAACACTCCTGGAAGAAGAAAAATAAAGCTATTTATTTAGAAGACTTCCTATAGATGGAGGTTCGTAATTTCAGTTTTGCAAGCCTGAATGTTTGCAGATGATCTAAAAGGATGTGAAACGGTTATCAACTAAAATCACCTCAACATTTAAATAGTTCCTGAATGTAATAAAATGCCCCTGCCAGAATGATCGGTTTTCTGTTGGTGCAAATTCAGCCTAGAGATAAACAGGTACGACCTCAGAGATGCCAGTGGAGTTAGCCCCAAGACAAATCTGGACCTGTAAATCCAGCCAGAACACAGATCCCCACAAATATTTCAGACTTTTTCCAGTCTTGCTGAAAAGACCATTCCTTCTGCTCTTTCACTTTTCAAGGAAGCAAAAGATGGACTGCAAACCCTCAGCCTCTCAAGTGAAAATTCTCACTGCAATATTTTTGAAATTCAGAAACTTTTTGCCCATTTAACATGCTGCAACCTTTCCCCACTGGGCAGCGGAAAGTTATCACCACCTAATGATTATTCAGTGACATCTGCAAAATAAGTTTGATGTTTCTGGGCCAGTTTCTGTTGGACAGATGTCAGTATCAGAAACTCCGCTATCCTTGGCACTAATTGGTATCATCCTTGTCAAACAATCTGCAATACAGCAAAAAAACCCCAGAAGCAGCACTTACATTAAATTTCCCTTTTGCTTGTGCAAGTTTTTCTTCATGTCATGGGCACTTTCTCTTACCCTAGTAGCTCCTGTACCTTCAAAAAACAGAGGACTCGCCAAGGTAAACGCTCAGGCTCTTCAAGCAGCATCAAACCCAGTGTTTTGTGTGTGGATCCCCGCAGAGAAGACACAGACATTAAATCTCATTCTAAACTGTGTTTACTCTCGGTAAATATTTCTTCTTGCAAAAAGCATTGCCATGGCATTGTGCAAAGCTGTATAAACAGTTGTAATTTTTGTCCTACTTTTTGATCTTTGCAGCTTGGGTCCAGGTTGCTGAATTGTTCAGTTGTCAAGGGCAGATTTAAAAATTTTATGCATCGGCATGGCATGTGATGTAAGCTCTCATGCACCTGACATCTCACGCATGAATAAGTCAGCCATGGCCTGTGATTCACCATTGAATTTGAAGACAAATAAGAGTAGCTTTCTATGAGCATACACTGCAGTGAGCTCAATTTTGCAATGAGGAATTAAAAAAAAAAAAAAGTATTTTAAATCTCAAATTAGATTTTGTTTCTTTTAAGAAATGTTCCCCAGCAAAGTGTTTTCTGTAAATCACTGAATCTGTGTAACTTTTTCTGTGCAAATATACGAGCACTGGGGCCTTGCTTGTCTTAGCTGTGCTGCAATCTACTCCTCCCTGACTTTGTTTTCACTTGTCTCATTGCAAGTAACGGTGCTCCTTGTTCTCTCTGTGCTAGCTTCATATAATCCTTTTACATCACACACTAAAGCACTGTCACTGTGATGAACTAGTACTTCTCTTAGGACCTACACTGAGTACGGTACTGCAGGACAGGTTAGAAATCCAAAAGCACTGACACTTTAGACCAGTCACAGCCAAAGAATGCTTGCTAGTTCTGAATGCACCCAGGATTGGCAAGCAGTTACTGAGTAGTTAGCAGCTGCAGAGAGTTATCAGTTTAATTTTGCCATGTAAGCAGAGGAGCAAAACATGCGGAATAACTATCTACTGTCCGGGCTGTTCTGGTTCATCTTTGTCTATGTCCCAAAGCTGCAAATAAAAGCATGAGCTCACTTCAGACCTGCAAGCAGACCCCCAGCCCCTTGCCTTCACAGGAGGCATTCACATTGAACTGTGCAAGTTTGCAAAATCAGGCCCTTAATTTGGGAGCCCTTGATAATTTTTCACAGGCAGGCCTCAAATTTGCCCTTCCTATCCTATTGGCTTCAGTGTGAATTATATATGAATTTCCAGGGGCACGATAAGGGCCACAGTCATTTCTCTCTCTTCTCGGTTTCCAGCCATTTCTTTTCATTTATTCCACACCAGCAGTTACAAAAAGTGGCCTGGGGATTGGAGTGCCGTTCTGGCAGTGAGTAATATAGAGTCAGAGTTTGTTAATATGGACAGCCTTCAAAATAAACAGGTAAACAGAAAGATACTGGAGGAAAATGATTATGAGGGGGAAAGGGAGATTTACATCCAGCTCTGACAAACTGCTAATACCAGCCCTCTCAACCTACAACTAGTCCACAGTACTTTGTTCCAAAGTTTGTTTTCCAGGGAGGCATTTCAAGGCAAGCCTCCCAAAGAGACAATCACTCTCCCAGAATTACAGACACGAAGGATATTAGAAAAACCAAAGGCTGATTGAGAAGGAAGATTTTAAAGGGCAGTCAAATTCCTTCCTATGGCAAACTGGGACATAGCTGTCATCTGTGTGCTTTTTAAAAAAAAATAAAATAAAACCTCCTGGGCTCCTAGCTTAATACCTTTTTTTTTAAGTTCTTTTGGTCTAATCAGTGAAGATGAGGTAGAAACATTCACGTCCTTCAAAAACGCTAGTAACACCAAGAGTTTCCAATTACCCTTTAATTAAAATATTAATTAATTAACAAAGTGTATTTATGGAATAATTATATAATTTCACACACCATTGATTGTATTTTAAACAAATTCATTTAATTAAGTTGACATGTACACTGCACACTCTCTGTAGAGTTATTCTTAGAAACCAGTGCATGTCTCCCTTTAAGGAGATTCAAACTGCACAGGGGAAGTTTACAATGGCCCACAGTGGTATTCAGAACAGAAATGAAGCCACTTCAGACTTCTAAGTAAATTTAATACCAGTGACCGTATCCCTGAAGGCTGAAGTCCTCTATCTGCATAAAAGGCACTGGGAAGGCAAGAGCAGCGCGAGCTTTCTCGCTAGCAATATCCCTCATCCTGACCTAGAGGGGCTGGCTTTAATAAACGGTTAATCATTATCCTCTTCGCCAAGCCTGTTAAGCAGCTTAAGAAGCTTGGCATTTCTGTGGTGGGACTCAGCTAAGGCTACCAAATCATTTCACACAGCCTGCTGAAAGCCATCACACGCAGATAGCGCAGCGTGCCGGGGAAGCTTTTAAAGAGAGCTCCGGGTACGTTTGGCAGATTTCCCCTTGGAGTCATCGGTTTTACTCTGCCTCCTGCTTCCGTGAGCTTGCGAGGGGTTGCGGCCCTGATGCAGGGAACTATCACCTTCGTTTTCCTTTCAGCACCTGCAGTCTGGTCTGCCTTTGCGCTGTGGCCTCCTGCATCCTTACTGGCTTTTAAGGTTAACTCAGGATTTTCTAAGGTCCCCATGCACAGTTTGGGTCTCTGATGCCCATTACCATCTATTTCTGAATGGATTCCAAGTTACCTGCGCAACTCCTAAGTCTTAAAGCTGCTGTAAGTGTTTCAAGCGCTCCTCTTTCTTTTGGCCTCTCATAGGAAACAGGCTTTTCAACCGCAGTATTCCTCATGTTCCTGCAACAACGTGGTACCAGTCTCTTACTTCCTCACTTAGATTATTAAACCATATTAGCTTGCTGAACAAGCCACATGAATAAAGCTACTTGCCTGTTGCTCATATTGACTTTTGGAAGGTCCATTCAACTTCATAAAAAGATTTTTGCAGAACTGCTTTTAGGCATTCAGTGCTTTTTAAAGTACCTGTTCCCTGGGAGTCCTCAGCTCCTGCTCTGTGATGTTCTCCACTCCCAACCTTCCTTCCCACTGCTCCCCACAAAGGACACCTCAGAGAATCCTTTGCTGCTTGGTCAAGGACTACTCTGCTTGCGCTTTGAAACCCATGCAGCTGGTATGATAGCATTTGTCACCAGCTTCTAATATAAGTCCATTTGATGACAGCAGCCGCATTTTGTTGCATATATAATACAAAACTCACAATATTCATCAAGCAAGCTCAAATCTGTGCAGAGATACTGACTTGAACTAATGTTAACGAAGTAATGGGAATTATACCCACAGGGATCTTGCCCCAATAACGTCACTGAAATGGCCTATTCAGGAATATGAATATCAGAAGCTGAATCTATCTGAGAAAAGACAATATAATGTGCCTCTGGATGTTTACAGTCACACATTTCAATCCTTCTTGTTTCCTTATGTCTTTAAAGTAATTTTTTTAGGTCATCTGAGTCTGAAAACTCAGCTGTCACTCTTTTACTCTTTTGTTCTAATTGAGACTTTATCCATAATTTAATGAAAGTTGCAATGAATTGTAGAAGGAAAGAAAAGCAGCCCTCAAACTCCCCTAAGCAGCCTCATTCATTTATCCCACTTCCAATTTCTCACAATGTTGGAAGGCAGAACAAGGGGACTGGCTGAAATTTTCAAGAGCTTCGATGCTGCCTGGATTCTTTAGTTTTTGTCCACTTACAGCTAAATACAATAAAATTCTGCATAAAAATTGGTATTTAACACCATAGGCGGTATAGGTTTTCAGTTCATTTTAGGCCTATATATGTCTGAGGAAAGCTAGCCAAATGCAGAAATAAATTACAGACTAATGAGATAACAGAGATGAGAATATTAGCAGTATACAAGCGCTTTTCACAGATGGGCAACTTTTCAAATCATTCATTAGAAACCAAGATGAAGCTGATTCATAACTAAAAACATCCAGGCAGATTCTGAACTAGCAAGGTTTGCAAGAGCTCCACCAACTTCCCTTTCCGCTGTCTTAGGTTCTCCTGCTTTTAAATGAAGGACTGATTTGGTAACGATCTATTACAATAGAGCACAAATATAGGCTGGGTGGAGAATGGATTGAAAAGGACCTGGGAGTGTTGGTGGATGAAAAACTGAGTATGAGCCAGCAATATGTGGCTGCAGCACAGAAAGACAACTGCATCCAGGGCTGCATCAAGAGAAGTGTGACCAGCAGATCAAGGAAGGTGATTCTTCACCTCCACTCCACTCTGGTGAGAGACCCCACCTGGAGAACTGCATCCAGCTCTGGAGTTCTCAGCATGAGAAAGGCATGGACCTGTTGGAGTGGGCCCAGAGCGGGGGTACAAAAGTGATCAGAAGGATGGAACACCTCTCCTGTGAAGAAAGGCTGAGAGAGTTGAGGTTGTTCAGCCTGGAGAAGAGAAGGATCCGAGGAGACGTTATAGTGGCCTTCCAGCACCTAAAGTGGGCCTACAAGAAAGCTGGAAGGGGACTTCTCACAAGGGCATGTAGTGAAAGGACAAGGGGCAAAGGATTTAAAATGAAAGAGGGTAGATTTACATTAGATATAAGAAAGGAATTCTTTCCTGTGAGGGTGGTGAAAAGCTGGCTCAGGTTTCCCAGTAAAGTTGTAGATGCGCCTCCCTGGGAGTGTTCAAGGTCAGGCTGGATGGGGCTTTGAGCAACCTGGTTTAGTGGGAGGTGTCCCTAACCACATCAGGGGGGTTGGAACTACATGATCTTTAAGGTCCCTTCCAACCCAAACAATTCTGTGATTCTGTGAATAGCAGTAATCTGTGCCTTCTGCTGTCCAGGAACATCTTCTGATTTCCAGACATTTACACTAGCAAAGAAGGTAGACCAAGGCCCCCACTCCATTTCTTCTTCTTGCATATGTGTAAAGTTGTGTCCTTAAACCCATGTTTAGATACTCAGGTACATGGCTGGAGGTTCAGCTGTGCTAAGCATCCAGCAGTTTATAATGAAATCACTGCCCTTTGTTAAAAAACATCACTATGTGAAGCTCTTCATACTGCCTCTTTGCAAAAGGCCCTTTCTCTCTCTCCCTGTAGATTTCTGAGCATTTTGTCCACAACCAGACAGATCTTCCTAGCTGAAGGATTCTCAATCCCTAACAAAGAACATCACATTTTTGTGCTCTCACTGCCAACCTCTTTCTTCCACCACCCCTTCCACCTCCCAGCCTCTGTCTGCTGCTTCCCAGCCAGCTCTTGGGCTTTCCACACAGGCTGATTGTGACTAGCCCAGCTTTTCATCTTAACATATTACCCCAGGATTGCAATTACTTTTTTTGCTTTACTCTCTGTTACAGCCCCTTTGCCTTCAGCCTGGCCCTTGAATGCTGCTGTTTCCTATCTCCCCAACCTGTCCACTATTTTCAATCTCTCTGTTTTTCCTCTCTGCCTTTTCTGGAAGCCCTTAATCACACCCCTGTCCCCTCCCTGCGTCACCTCTTCCGTTTCCTCTTTCCCTCTCTCTCCAGTTACAGCTCTGCAGGCAGGGTTTACAAGCTGGGATCTCTAGAGATGTCCTACAGGAATATACCTTGGCACACTGTCTGGACTGTTCAAGCCCTACTGCACCCCTGAGTGCCACAAAAAGCTCTACGCAGAGAGGCAGAACAGAAGAGAAATGCTTTACAGCCACTTTCTTGTATGCCACTTTTTCCTCTCAGCATCTAAGGAAGATTTAGAAGTGGGGGAGGAAAGAGCCTGGATTTACAAACAACAATCAGGCAGGTAAATATTCTGCAGTTTAGTTGCGGCCAAGGGAATATAGAAAGAGTGTATTTAAGAAAGTATAAGCCAGAGTCCCCTACGCTCATAACTGAGCTAGCAAGTTTGAATTCTTCTGGTATGTCACCCCATTATCTCAATACTAATAATATACCTGGAATCCACCTAGTCCTCTTTAAAATTAATTAGTATTGTACAGCCCAGTCCAGGCTGGTGAGATGCTCAGAGTTGGGGCACCAATACCATCAGGTCTCATCAGTGAGAGCACAGGTACAAGAGAATGCAAAAATCAACAGCTGTGCTCTGATCTCAGCTATGTTTCCTTTGTTGGTTGATTTTTTGAGAATACTGGTGTCACCAAAAGCAGAACTTGGAACAAATAATGAATACTGATCGTACCTCTGTAGGAGATAGGCACAGCTGCTCATCAGCTCCTGCAGCGCGTATCCCTTGGTCAATATAGCAGGAGAAGCTAGACTGGTACAAGCAGAGATGGAACACTTGACTAAGCAGCACGGCCAAGTCTCGTCCAGAATTATGTCCAGGATCTTCCCTCCTTCTCTCCCTTGCAGTGCTGGTTCCTGGCAAGATAGAAACCAACAAGGAATGAGCACATTTTTCCTGATGCACCAAGATACCTGCATAACTCCCCCAAAGGCCTCTGTTACCTCAGTCTGGACTTTGAAAGGAAGCAAACATTTATTTCTAAAGACGGAGACGTATCATTTATCTTACGCAGCCTCACAAAGCAGACAAAAGCAGAGTCCAATGTCAGAGTGAAATGGAGAATGTCGTAGTAATCGAGATGCCAAAGTCATGCAGAAATCAGGAAAATTTTGGTTCCCAACTAAAGCCCGTTAGAAAACAGAAACTCTATTTAATGCTTCCCAGACTGAAATTTTGAGGTGTGCTTTACATAGCACTACTTTGCTGTGAAGTACCTTGGACTGCACTGCAGAGGCAGGATTGCCACCCAAAACTGAGGGACAAAAGGCCCTTAACAACTTACTGAAGTACTCAAGCCTTCCTCCCCTTCTTAATCATACCCTTTGAAATCATTAACGATTCAAGTGGAGTGCAGAGGAGAGCTGCTTTGTGTTGAAAGTACCAACTCAGTTGTTGCAACAGTCTGGAAACTACACCTCCTAGTTGCATACACCCATGTACCAAAAATAATGCGTGTGTTTTCGTACGAAACTTGAGAGCCAGCGAGTTCTGGCTGGCACCAAAGGTGGCAGTTACTCCTCACCGAGCAGCAACCCCGCCTGTCTGCATCCCCAGTAACCAAACATCTATCATAACAATTGATTACCGAGATGAAGATATCAAATCTCTTACTTCTCTCTCTCATAATGAATTCAACATTTCTAAGGACAGTGAGCCTTTAAATTATTGATCACATAAATGGTCCAAACCAGCCCATAACTTATTAACATATGAAAAGAACAAAAAATATACCCAAGTCTATAGTTAGTATTTATTTTTTCTGATGACAATACAAGCCATTGGGAGAAAGCTTAGGAGAAAATAAATAAATCTATCTGTAAACATAAGGAATTTTACATAGGGCTTTTCTTCCATAATAAACCATGGTTAGCACTAAAAAGAACTTGCCCAAACCTGGCATTTTAATTAAACAGTGTACATTTCTCATTGGTTTTGTTTGCTTTTCTGCATATGGATTCCTCTAAGGTCCCTAAAGCAAGCAAACTCGAACGCCTTTAAAGACATTCCCCTGTAATATGTAATTGAAATTCCTTAAAATATTTAGAGAGTTCTAGGAGGGAACGTTCTGCAACAATAAATTACTGTAGTGTCGTGGTAGCAACGTCGATGACATGGCTGAGAGGGCACAGTAGTTTTTAAATTCCTATTCTTAGCTACTTCTAATTTTGTCTATATGCTGAATTTTTTTTAGCGTTAACTCCAAATTGTATCTTTGGAACGTTTTGGGCTTTTCCCCTCTCTGTTTCCTAATTTAGTTCAGCATCGTAAGTCAAAAGCAGTTTGCTCCTAAAACTCCAAATTTATCATGCCTAGAACTGAATGAGAAAGGTTGGGTTTGTCTTTTTAAAGGCACAGAAATTTGAAATGTCTCCATCAGGTAGGAGCATTTCTGCACAGCTTGAATGTTTTTGTCCCAGTTTGTGAGCTTTTCTAGGCTGAACGAAGATGTGCCTTCATCTAGCAGGGGACACACACGTACCCACCTAACCAAGCACGGGGATAGTCCCATAGCGCTCTACAAGTGCTCAGAGCCAAAAACTTCACAGGATCCAAACTCCGCTTACAAGATATTTAATTCATAAGGTCAGACCTCTAGCATTCCTTCCCTTTCTGTATTTCTGAAAATAAACCAGTACGTAGCTGTACAGAATTTAAATCTTCACTATTATTTCCTAGGCTTATGACTGATAAGACAAATCTTAAATACACGGAGTGGAAAGTAACTGCTCATCCTGTATTTTCATATCCTGAAACAGAAGATCGCTTCCCTTTTCAGACAGCTTAAAATCTTAGTTCTTTGGGGCCAGATTTTAAGGAATTTAAACGCTCAACTCCCATGCAGCTGCTTAATGAGGTATTCAAATACAAGAGGCCTTCACAGCACTTGAGAGGCCGTTCTGTGCTTTCCTCATTTTAATTGTTTTTCAACCTTTATCTTTTCTTTAGCTCATTTGAGACTTATCTTGCTTTTGTTTGCGGGGCTTTCCAGGGCATCCCAGGATGTCCCAGTGTAATTCCCTCTCTTCCCTGCAATCTGTTTTTAAGCATTTTAGAAAATTATTAGGCAGATCACTGCCCTTTATAGGGGGCAGCGGCAGCAGCACTGATGTTGCAATAGGGTGTAGAAGCAAAACAATACTATCTCGGGTGAATCATCATCTATTTTGCAAAGAGGTTCTCCGAATTCTCTGAGCATATATTAGCAGCAGAGAATGCTGTCACACCATCTTTTACTCTTCAATTAGCAAGAGTGAAAATAGAGAGTAGCAGGACATTATCAAAGTGGGCGGGATGGATTAAATACGATAAAAAATCTGGAGAGTTAAATGGCTGAGCAGATAATGAATACGTTACTTTCTGCCAAATTTTAAATTTAATTTTTTTTTTTTTTTTAAAGAAACATGGTATGAATTAAGTTTATGCGTATCTGTGGCAAAGAGTGTGTGCAGAGCCAGGAGCCTTACTTCAGTACAGGCAATAGTGGTTGAAGCTATAGGTAGGTAAATGGAATAAGGACAAACCTGTCCTGCTTCTTTTTAGGAGAGAAGAAGGAGAGGAGGAGAAGGCGAGGAAGAGAGGAGGAGAAGGCGAGGAAGAGAGGAGGAGAAGGCGAGGAAGAGAAGAAGAGGAAGAGAGAAGGAGGAGAGGACAGAAAGAGAGGAGAGAGGGAGAGGAGGAGAGGAAGAGAGAAGATACGAAGAGGAGGAGAAGAAAGAGAGGATAGACGGAGAGGAGAGACAGTCTAATCTGCTAGACCCCTCTGGGGCTGTTGGCACCAGTAAGCAGAGAAATCCCAAGTGATTCAGGCTTGCACAGAACGTTTACTGAATTCCCCTCCTGATTGCAAGCAAAGGCGCTGGGCCTGGTCAGCCCCGTGGGTCCTGGACCANAGTGCAGACTGGGATGTGTATTTTAGGGGAAAAGAAACAAAGGAGGAAGGAATGAGAAACTGGTAATAAAAACATCGAAGGGTAAGGTAAATCAATTAGAAAAACAGGGAAGAAAAGAGCTGCTCAGTTTGAAAGGATGGACAGAAGACTTTTCCTTCCCACTCCCACCTCGTTACTGGATCTGTTACAGAATAAGTCCAGCAACTGCTTGCAAAGTACAAGGCCTTGGTTTCCTTTCTATGAACAAGGGGTGCAGGTAGAAATTCACATCGACTTTAATGTGTATGAACCAGAGTGCGTTCTTAATTAACCCTGTACGGAACAAACCCAACTGATTGACAATGGCACAGACAGACTAGAGAAGTCATGCATGAAAATGATGAATTCTACTGTATATATATTTTGGGGATCATCTACATTTTAAATAAATCCAGATTTTGGTCAAGTTTACACTAGTCATAGGGTATTTGTTTCACATAGCAACAGCCAGAAGATCCAGCCATGTCTCAAGAACTTGAAGATCATGTTCTCTAGCCACTGAGCCATTAAGCACTATCTGAAATTTTCAGGTTATGATTGCATTAGCAAATTTTGACACCCATCATAGTAGAGTACAAGCAGACAGGGCTTAGGCATTTAAAAAAAAAAACTCGCAAAACAAAACAGTCCAATATTCCCTCATGCCTCACTTCTTCAGTGTTAAAATCTCTCTCTTTAGGAGTGTAATATACCATAGGATGCTTCACAATCAGGAAAGATACCGGCTGGGCCTTTGATGTCAAGAATATCAACTCCCCATGCAAGAATCCAGAGTAAGAAATTTCAGAGGACGAAGAGGCATGCTGCGGGAATCTTAGGAAAAGACCTTTCAAAGTGAGGCGAGATCACAGCTTTCCATTCTCCTCCAAGTTAATTACTTAACCTCCTAGAAAAAGCAGCAGAAAAATCGCTTACACATGACCTACAAAGAGCAGGCAACATAGCAGTGAAAAAGCAAACCAGAACTGAGAGTGCTTTTGCTTAGATGCTGGGCAACGGTGGCGGGAGACACTGAGTTACAGCGGTTTTACTGTGGTTAGCACAGTGGGACCCCGATTTCTGAACTGGACCTCTGGACATCAACACAAGATAGATAAAGAATAGAGAGACGACGAGTTTCTATTTCAAAAACAGTTCAGCCACTTTAATTTACCTGCACCACATTAGAAAGCGTGCGCAGTTTGGCTCCCCTCTGCACGTTCCTTTGCATTCAGTTTGTTTTCTCCTTCCAATTTTTCTTTACTTATTCAACTGCTGAGTCTTCTTTGCCTGCCTCGTGAGCAGACAAGGTATTATATTTAAATTCCTGTTCTCATTCAGTTTAGTATTTCGAAGTACGCCTCTTGTTTCCAGGCTGACAAGTGTGCTGAGGAGTGGCCAGCGCCACGGAACAGGGCCCACGTACCCCTATTTAAGGTAATTTGGAGAGAAAGCTATTGAAGGGAGGAGAGAGAAAGAAGGGAGCAGAAAAGGGAAAAGAAAAAAAAATGTTAAAAGACACCTTCCTTATGTTTCCTTTCTCTGACAAAAGTGGAATACAAGCGTTGAAAACCCTGCCTTGTGTTTTGTGTCAGCACTAATGACTGACCCGCTGCCCGGCTGCTCCGAGCGCTGTGCCCCAAGGCAGGGGCAAGCCTCCCGCCCCAGCGAGCACAGCCCCCTGCCCGCACTGGGAATGCCTCCCAGGGTGGGCCGCTGCTGTTTGGACAATCCCATTTAGCTGCCTGGCTCAGCTCCAGCTCATTTGGGCACCAGCAGGATTTCTGCGCGCTGTCCTACATTGCCCCGGCTTCACAGCATCCTGTGCTCCCGTACCCTGCCTCATTTTCAGTAATCTCTCATTTGCAGCCTGTCTCACTGAGGCAGTGGGAATGTTGGACCCTAAAACCATCATCAAGCATGGACATGGCATCTTTACTTCGCCAAGTCTCCCGGAAAGCGAACGGAAAATAAGCGGAGCAAGCTTCTCCTCCACACAAGCAGGAGTGTCGGCCCTTTGATAGCTGTCGATTTTGAGTAATCCTGGTGGGTACATTTAAATCCTTGTTAAGGGCTCCCACATTCATTAAAAATAAATCCAGTAGTTATTTGACTGTGTAATTATTAGGGATAATTTGCAATTAAGCAATTGGCCTCTGATGAAGGGACAGATAATTGATCAGCCTGGTCTGGCATTTTAGAATGGGGTGGGGGGTAATTAAGTAAATCCAGTCAGCTAAATGTCTGCCTTCCCACTACATTTTTCCCACCTTTGAATGCAAACCAGACCTCATGCAGCTGTGCAGACCATGGGAGTCTAAGCCTATTAAAGAAATCTTTTAATGACTGTGAAACTACCACTAATTGAAATAAAAATATTTTCACACTATTTTCGCATTGTGCAAATGGATCCCAAAATAATTCTTAATGCAATACACGATGCACAAACTGCTGTGCCTGACAAGTGCAGCATTTAATTTGCACTAATTAGTCCAAAGCGGGGGCAGTGTGAAATTAACATGATTCATTAATTCCGTGGCTTAATTTTTACATACTGAGTGTTTACATTTCAAAACTATCAGGTTCTCTGCAACCCAACACACCACACCTGTGAAATTATCAGATTCCAGAAGTTCTCCCCGCATTTCTTTGGGTGCATTCAGATTGAATTTCTGAATTTGCAACTTGTCTGTTTGTTTCAAAGCAACTGGTTGATTTTATAATGCATGAGGGGTTTTTTTCCTTTGTCCTAATCTTGGCCTCATCTCCTTTCTAACAAAATATTCCCTTGGTTGCTCAGGTCACTGTGGGATAAGCATGAACAGAGCAGCAGGAGAAGAAGCTATTTTCAAATTATTCTATGTTCTGAAAAAAATGTATAAATCCTTTGTATCAGCTAAATCTGAAGTTTTCATGATGCTGTTCCAATATTTGCTCCTATAATGATATCAGGAGACGTTCAGTAAAGACCTAATCCAGAGCCCCATGAAAGTCAACAGACAAGCTTCCGCTGACTTCAAAAGGCATAAATATGCTACAGAACATAGGACTCCAAGAATCATAGCCTTGGCCAAGTTGTCTTACAATCTAAACTATCTTCGAGTAAACTGTGCTGAAAAGCATTTTAAAATATATCAGACGCAGTTAAATATTACATTTCTGCAAATTAAGGGGCAAAAATTGTATTTATGCTGTTGGACATACTTGCAATGTCAGACTTGGTCCATTGATTCCTGAGACACAGGCTACAATTCTACAGAGACTCAGAGCAACATTACACCAAAAATGAGGTATAATATTGAATATCATAGAATGTTAGAGGTCGGAAAGGACCTCTAGCGATCATCTAGTTCAACCCCCCCTGCCAAAGCAGGATCACCTAGGATATCCTAGAAACTTTGTTTACTTGTTATGAATAGTGATTGGTAACGAAGCAGTGATGACGTATTGGTATTCCACACAAGGCTTAAAGGTATGCCTGTCCCAGACAGCTCTAAAAATCTGGTTGATGCTTTGCAAACATGTTGATGCAGAGGCCGGCCTGCCCATGCAAACATCTCTTCATTAGTCTCAGAAATACAGCAAAAGGATGCACTGAGACTGAGGCTGCTTTCCATACCTGAAGGTACCCGGACAAGGTACCTTGAGGCGCGAAAGGGCAGCTCCCATAACTGGTGGGATGATGACAGGAGCGTGTAGCAGAAAGAATATCTAGATTGGGCTGTACGACATCCCACTCAACAAGCAACCATTTAGCACTCGATGTTCAGTAGCACCAAGAAGGCAGCAAAGGCAGAAGACTGGCCGCTCAAGGACACCAAAGCACATCAGCAAGGGGAAGAGGTGAAGCATTATCAGCTGTGAGCTTGCTGTCCAGGGTTCCTGGAGGAATGGGGTGGGAAGCAATCATCTGAGACTCCTCTCAAAAAGCAAGAAGTCAGGAGGAAGAGAGTCCTTTGAGTGACATTCAAAAAACAACAAAAGAGAAACAAAACATTTTCAGTGATACAAGCCTGACAAAAGCCTGACTTGGCAGTGCTGGGTTAACAGTTGGAGTCGATGATCTTACAGGTCTTTTCCAACTGAAACAATCCTATGATTCTATGATTCTGTGAAGAACTAAAGTCCTCCATACTATCTAAAGTAACCTGCTAATGTTTCTAAGAATCACCTGAGGCAGAAGAAGTAGGTTTTGGAGGATTCATAGGTTACGGAGTTAAAAAGACCAAAAAAAACCCCCAAACAAACAGCTAGAAACAGCCACTTTGAGATCAGCTTTCATCGCCTGTTTAAGTCTTCTCGTTTGGGTTTGGTTTTGTTCCAGTACAAAAATCGTGGTATTTTGGTCAGCAACAAAAGTCAAGTAAGGAGTAGGAGTCACAGGCCTATTTTTTTCCTCACCACTGGTCCCATGTCACGGATCAGAATACAGCCACATGAGTTACCTTGGTGAGAGTAACAGGGACAGATCAAATGTGTGTACATGGCTTCATTGTTAGCAAATGCTTCCTTAAAATAAGGCCATAAATTAAAAATTAGAAAACCATTTATACATAAGTCCTCCATTTAGCAAGATTTCCTGATTGGCTATGAATCTGCAAATGAGTTATTTGTGTCAGTCTGTTTCAGAATACAGCTGGAGCACACAATGTCATCAAGAAGTGCTATTTGATTACAGTGCAGTACTTTGGGTGGCTTTTAGAAAGCAATAGATTATAGCATTACCACGTACCGTTCATAACATCTCTATGACACTTAGCAAGCGTGAGGCCAAAATGAACACTCTAACCTTGAAAATACACGATTAAAGTGCTGCCTCATGGACTGATATACAAAATGGCCAAGTTTAGTGATCCTACAAATCCTTGGTCCCTGGTGAGAGTACAAGGCTCTGTCAGCGTCTGTGGGGTGTAAAGGATGTGATGACTTCAGGAGTACTTGGGCTACTTGGAATAGGAAAGACACTTTCCTAATCCTTGTATCCTTCAGCAAGGCACAAACTTTCCAAGATAAATTTAAACCTGTTCTTAGAAGTTGTAGTCAGGCAAATGTCCCTACCAGTAAAGAGTGTGGCACTGAAATATCCCAAATCAAAGCTGAGTGAATATGGAAACAAGTGGCATTGGTTCAAAAGTAAGGTAACTTCATTGCTACTATCAACTAACTACATTAATTCCTGCTCTGTGAGGAAGAGAAAGCTGGCTCCTTAATTAAAATAGTTTCTGTGCACCTTGAAATAAATAACATACAAAGATTCTTCTAGAACTATTAGGACAGTTGTGGGTACCTTGTAAGTCAAAGTAAATATAAACCCTAAGCATTGTGTCAAGTAAGAAAGCTACAATGCCAGCTGCTTAACACAGAAAATGAGAGTAACATTTTTTTCTGATATACTTTTACCAAGACTTTTTCCACAATAAGGAATTCACTTATGTTGTGCGTCCTAAAAGGATGGGGAGGGCCTGTTTACAAGAGCATGTAGCAACAGGTTGAGGGGCAATAGTTTTAAACTAGAGAAGGGTAGATTTAGGTTGGATGCTAGGAAGAAGTTCTTTACTATGAGGATGGTGAAACACTGGCACAGGCTGCCCAGGGAGGTGCTGGAGGCCCCATCCCTAGAGACGTTCAAGGTGAGGCTTGATGAGGCTCTGAACAACCTGATCTAGTTGAGGATGTCCCTGCTTACTGAAGGGGGGTTGGACTAGATGACTTTGAGGTCCCTTCCAACCCAATGCTTCATAGGATTCTGAAGTCACTTTTTGAGTGACGCTACAGTCGCTGACTCCAATGTGCTGTTTCTGTGGGTATCATAAACGAGAATCGCCTACGGACAAACACTTTTGATATCTATTAAATGAGGCCACATGACCAAATGATATCTGGTTTGTTTTCATGTAGAGAAACTCAGAGTACATTTGTGCACTATTCTGATTCTATTTATGTCCATGAAGAGCTTAAATCTCTCCTTGTTTTTTAACTATGTGATGTCTTGGTACTTGAGGTGCCCTTTTACTTTTTCAAGTGCATCTTTTAATCCAAAGAAGTGCCTTCTTAAAATTAGATGTTTATCCGCATATGCAAGAGCACATTTTATGGGCAGCACGCTGTTATTTTTGTATCTGCACATCTATGCGTATGTGTCATGGTTTGGGGTCAGGGCACCCCCAAATCTGCAACAGAACGCTCTCTCCCCCTCCCCACCCAAACAGGGAAGAAAGGAAATAAAGAACAGAGACATACTGATTAGGAAAGGAAACTAGAACAGCTTTACTAAAGCATGAAAATAATAATAACAATAATAATAAAGTAAATATATACAAATATGTATAAAACCAGTATCGAATCCAAACCCCAGGATGGCAAATCCGTCCCCGTCCCCACTGATGCTGTGGAAGGGCCCAGCAGCAGACGGGAACCGGGAGCTGGATTCAGGGATGCGGCCCAGAACCTGGGGCCCAGCCAAGGCCTGAGCCGGGGGCTGAGACCGGGGCCGGAGGCCTCAGGGCAAAGCTGAAGCTGCCAAGGTCAAACTGAGTGAGGAACACTCTCGAAGCTGAGAGAGCAGTTTGAGCTCAGGGAAACCAAAGACGAAGGGCAAAATGGCGAAAGGGCCAAGAGAGAAGAGGCCGAGACCCTCGTGATCCCTCATCTTTATACCGAATATGACGTATATGGGATGGAATACCTCGTTGGCTAATTTAGGGTGACCTGTCGTGTTCGCTCCTCCCTGAAGGTGTAGCCTTTACTTTTCTGCACCCCTCAGTGTGGTACACAAGATCTAGCAGTGACCTTGGTTCGCATAACAATCCTTGGTACTAACTATAAACATGGAGCGTTATTACTGCTAGAAGCAGACTCTCTGCAAAAACATGCTGCTAACCTCAGACAGACTTAGCTGAAAAATAAAAACCATAGAACAGAATTGTTCTCCTCTAACCCAAACCAAGACAGTATGTGTGCCTATTTATTTGACTGCTAGCAATACAGACATGGTCTTGTGTCAGGGCCTGTTTGAGACTCAAACGTGAGAAAAGGGGTGTATTCAAATCTGGTATTTAGGTGGAAGGGAGAGGTAAGGGGTGGTAAAGGGTTTGTTTGTAATTCCACACTATCCCTTTCTAATGGGAAACTTGTAAAATCTCACTTGCTGCCCTGGATTTGCACAGCTCTAATAGAAATGCTCGACTAAGATGGATGGGCCTGGGAGTGTCACATGGCCTTCCTGAGCATAAGTTATGTTACTAAATCAGCATATTGATCTGGGAACATAGCGTCCTGGAATCCTGAAAATGTCAGGCACAGCCTCGGTGCTTCACTTCTTTAAAATCAAATTAATTTAGCCAGCTTACTCCGGAGAAGAAATTATGATGTCAGATACATGCAAACAGCAAGGCGTCGGGCACTCAAAGTCCCACTGCCTTCAACTGCTTTGAAAGGAGATGATACCCAAAAGGAACGAGCTGGGTTGCCATCCACTTCTCCCTTGGTGGAAAGAACAACCACTACAGGCAACGTCCATCTGTGTTCATGCGAACTCAGGTGTCCCTGGGCCTCATGACTCTCTGTAGATCTTTAGGGATTCCCAAAGCGGGGGCAAAACAAAGGGGTTGAGAGGTAAAATTACACGGTTACGTGTGATGATACTAATCCATCCACCTCACCCATGGGGTACATTTGAGATTAAACGCTCACACAGTCCGTGCCCTTGTACTATGAGCTACAGTTCTGTACACGTTTAATCAAGCATGCTAATCCACAAATGTATGGTAAGGGCTGCAGCATCTGGTGTGGACAGAACATTTTCAGCAAGCAGGGCGCATTAGCATGAATAAGTTTGTAGGCATTAGCCATGCATATTTAGTTGGTAGAGTAGCTAGATATTGGCACAAATTGCTTCTGGGGAAAAAGGACAGTCTGCCAAAATATATTACAAAGTGGACGTTTTCTTCTCACCTGACTTGACAAAACATGCAAGGTAAGCCTACGCTGCATGGAAGGAAAAGGAGTAACTGGCAAGTTTTGAAGAACAAAACCGATCTATATTCTTGACTAAAAGTACCAGTGCATCCTGTTCTGATCCCACAAGACATCACACCTAGCTTTGATTCTTACACCACAAGGGCCAGGTACAGAGTGAAAGGCCCAAAGAGACACGAACACCAACCCTGCCTCGCTGTACGCAGAGTGAGCCTGAGGAAGTTCTGCTGGTAGTCAGCCCTGCAGAGCATGATTCAGCTCTCCCTGGCAAAGGAAGAGTCACTACAGCAGAGGCCAGATGCAGAACATCCACCCTAACCACCCACAGCTCCTTGTGAAGGCCGCTGATCCTCCTGACCTAGAGGTTTGTCTGGTCAATGCTATTATAGACATCTTCTAGGATTTTCTATTCTCAAGCTGAACAGTCCTCTTCTAAGTTGAAAAGCTCACTACAGCTAAACAGTAGGCTTCCAACTGGTTCACTACACGATGGTATAGAACATTTTAACTAGCCATTTTTTACTAGAACTCCTAGGGGTATACATAGGCATCACTACAGTGACCTGAGGGTCACCGAGATAGAAGCAGGTACATAAGGAAGCTACAGCCAGAGACAGTAGGACCTTGTCTGACCTGTAGCCTTCGGGGATGAGGTGGGCAGGCTGCTGTTATCTACTGCAAGTGAAAACTGCTCAGCCACAACTTGCTGATACTGTGAGCTAGAAAAGGGGGGGGGAAGGGAGCTTGAATATCTTATCAAGACGAGTACAGTTTCTTCACTAGATTTCAGCAGAGAAAAGCTGTACAAAGACAGCTTGGCAGCTGCCCTGCCCTTCTTCTCTAAGGCAATGATGAAATATAACCACTGAAATTTCCTTGCTAGCATAAACTTGAGGATTCATATTGTTCATATTTGAAATAGGATTATGCAAAGGAGAGTTGGATTGTAGGTTGTTTGATGGAGAAGGGGGAAAAGCAGTTCTAGGTCCCAGCAGGCCAAAAAACTCCTTCTAAGTAATATAACAAAAGGTGATGATGTTTTCTCTGGAAAACATTATACATGGCAAAATTCTATTTACCATTTACAGAAACTGAGCCAAAGGGAATACACATCCTAGGAACTTATTAGGTTCAGTGAAAAGAGTGGGTAGCAGGCAGTAAAGAACAGCATAACGTGCAGCACAAATACCTGTGCCCATTGCAGCTAACTTGAACAACTGCCCTCATACACCAGACACTGCTTTACGTTTGACCCTCTTGCCCCTCAGAGCCTCCCCTTGGCTTTGCTAAATACAGACAAGGCTTGATGTGCATCCATAGCTAGCCTCAGTTTCAGCTCTATACTTCTCATTTCTCATAGAAGTGGGAGTGTTATAGGGCATCATCCGGGACCTTGATATTTATTTCTGCTCCTTCTCCTGCATGAGAAATGACCCACAGCCCAACCACCTCTGCTGTGCTTTGTGATGTTTTTCAATGTCTCCTATCAGCAGAGGTGAAGGCAATTCCCCAGGAGAGGCTTCATCTCCACTGTCAGGAACGTTCTCAGTTCTGGCTGCTCAGGCACACAAAGATGTTCAAGAATATCATTAAATCAAAGCTAATCAGATGGCTCCCTGTTCGTCTCAAGACACTGTTCTTCATTTAAAGGCCTGCATAGATTCAGCTTAATCTGCTTCACAATTCGTTCCTTTCTGATTCCTCCACTTATCTAATATTGCTTTTTCTTTGTCATTTCCCATGCCCTTCCGACACAGCCTTCCTGTAAGTTTTCACCTCATCTCACCATTGATTTTCAAGCCCTGTCTGAGGATGCATTCCTTTTCTCCTCTATGTCTTAATTTCTCTCCTTGAAAAGCAAGATCTATTTCAGCTCTACTGCCTCTATCAAGACAGGGAGCAACGCAAGCATGCTACAGTCACAGTGGTGTCCTAGCCAGCGAGGGCATTGCTTACAGGATAAATTGAGATGCCACAACACAGTTCTCCTCTAAAGCTTTATGTGCTCCTCGGGTGGTCTTGTGATGGACCCTCTGCACAAGCTGGGATTTTACAAATTGCAAATAGGTTGCTTTTGATTCCGCATTGCTTAGATCTCATGTTAAATATGATAAATCATTCCTATTCCTTTGTCCTGATTATTTTCCCTCCTATATTGCATAAAATAAGCTGGTATTACCATAAAATATGAAATCCCCAGGATGGTATTTAGTATTTCTTATTTTTTCATGCCCTTCCCCCACACACACTCACACGCTGAACCTCCTTTGTAGGCAGTCATGGATTTCTATCATCTGAGGATCAGAGCACTATGCATCCATCAAGAAGTGTAAAATATTCACAGGAAGAGACTACAAGATGAGGAAGAGGTCCAGAATGCATAATATGTGTCAGAGGAACAGATGTACACAGAAAATAAAAGTTCTGCAGACCACAATAAAAATTTACTCCTTGACAAGAACTGTGCATTTTTCTATGGCTGTCATAGATTTCATGGAACCAGGGAAATCCAGCCATTTTCAGAAATCCCATGAAATTTACCTTTTCACCTGAATCCACATGAAATCAGAATTTTTCCATAAGAGCCCCCATAAAATTGGCATATTTCCTTAGAAGACCCCATGAAATGACATAGAATATTACAGCTTCTTTTAGCCTAGTCTCTCATTGCACATCTTAAAATTACAACCTTGGCTATTGAATTTTTGCATTTCTTCATTTCAGAAAAAAAAAAATATGCAAAAATGTAACAGAAATGAAAATATTCTTCTATAGGAGAGACACTAAAAGCCCTCATAAATATATTATAATTAGCACAGAAAGTTTTTGATTCATATACAGTGAATTGTTACTGGTTCAAGAGTAATATCTCAACTGGGTATTCTTCTTTTGACTACGGAAAAACTGACATCTAACAACTGGCAACTAGAAATTGACGTGAATGAAACTGTACACCAATTTCTAATGATGTACTTCTTCACTTATACTTCATTTTTTTAAATGAAACACATAAAGGATGAAGTTACCATTCTGGTACCTGACCAAGAGTGAAGAACTGCAAATGAGAAAGCACCACCACAAACAACAACTTTAGGAGGTAAACGCAACATGGTCAATTTATTCTCTAAATATACTACTCGTTAAAATAAATTCCCATCTCTAACACAGAGGAGCAGATGCTGTGGCACAAGTGTTCATTAAGCTCCCAGAGTGACAGCTGAGCTATTTGTTCTGTTTGAAAATGGATCAATACACCAGTTCAAACCCATCCCCACACAATTTGGTCAGCAGGCATCCCAAATCACAACCTACCACAAGTCCCATTATTGCAGTTCTTAGTTTCATTCAGGGCTCTCGCATGTCAGCAAGACTGCTGTCCAAGTAAGAACCAGAAATAGAGGTTCTTTCCATAGCCTCCAATTAAGCCTTGATCCAGAAGCAACAAAACCATTGATGTCAGAAGGATTAAACTCTGCCAGTTGACCTAAACTTAAGAAATAAAAAGTTTAGGAGAATTGGTAGTGCTGCTGAGAAACTTCTAAAGGACACAGATGCCAGTGCAGATAAGGAACAGAAGATGTAGTAGCAGGAAGATAATGGTCTAAAAAGAGCAGATTAAAATGCCCTTAAATGAATCAGAGGTCTTCAAACTGACTGGGCACAATGAATTTCAACTCAGGATTCTTTAATAGTCACTTACGCAATCTCTGAATCACTGGACAGTCACCTCTGAGGATGCAAGAATAGAAGACAAGGTGCCAAAAGGCTGGAAAAGAGCAAACAGAGTATCTAGCTCTACAAAGGTGGGAAAGCAGACCTAAGGAGTTACCAGCCAGTCAATTTGTCTTCAATCCTCAGAAAAACATCAAAACAAGTAATCAAACTCTTTCTAAGTGCCTAGAAGACAACATGGAAATGAATAGCAGCTAGTATGGATTTGTAGAGAATAAATCCTGTCAAATCAATTTAATTTCCTTCTGCCTTATGGGAACGGGTAGAAGCAAAGCAGGAGATGTCACGTTTCTTGATTTAGAAAAGCTTTTGGTCCCGTCTCAAATGTCATTCTCACACGCACACTAACAAAAAATGGTCTGAACGAAATGGTATGAAAGTGGTTGGGCGTGATGTGTAGAGGAAGTTATCATTTGCCCATAGTGGAAGCAAGCTGTCTGGGGGGACAGGAGGATTATGAAGCTCTGCTGTGAGTATGAATGCATTCAGTACTTTCGTGAAACATCTGGCCATGAAAAAGCACCCTTGTTGTGCTTGTAGACTATTCACATGAGGTGCCTAGGACAACTGCAAGTATGGAGGCTCAGAGTTTGAGGAGACGTCGACAAATTCAGCAGTGTCAAGAAACAGGCTGAAATTCAGTGGCGACTGTCACGGTTTGGGGTTAGGGCACCCCACAAATCTGCAACAGAACGCTCTCTCCCCCTCCCCACCCAAAAAGGGAAGAAAGGAAATAAAGGAGAGAGACTTATCAATTAGGAAAGGAAACTAGAACAGCTTTACTAAAACATGAAATAATAATAACAGTAACAATAAAAGGTAAACATACACAAATATATACAAAACTAGTATCGAACCCAACCCCCCCGATGGTAAATCCGTCCCCGTCCCCACTGACGCTGTGGAAGGGCCCAGCAGCAGACGGGAACCGGGAGCTGGATTCAGGGATGCGGCCCAGAACCTGGGGCCCAGCCAAGGCCTGAGCCGGGGGCTGAGACCGGGGCCGGAGGCCTCAGGGCAAAGCTGAAGCTGCCAAGGCCAAACCGAGCGAGGAAGAGCCCCGAAGCTGAGAGAGCAGCTCGAGCTCAGGGAAACCAAAGATGAAGGGCAAAAGGGCCAAGAGAGAAGAGGCCAAGACCCTCGTGATTCCTCCGCTTTATACTGAATATGACATGTATGGGATGGAATCCCTCGTTGGCTAAGTTAGGGTTACCTGTCCTGTTCGCTCCTCCCTGAAGGTTCAGCCTTTCCTTTTCTGCACCCCCCAGTGTGGTACACAAGATCTGGCAGTGACCTTGGTTTGCAAACCAATCCTTGGTACTAACTATGAACATGGAGTGTGATCACTGCTAGAAGCAGACTCTCTGGGGAAAAAAAAAATAATCATAGAACAGAATTGTTCTGTTCTAACCCAAACCAGGACACGGACGGAGAGGAGAAGAGTGCAAGGCAGAGGTGGACTAATTGGAGAGCCCCAGAAGAAAAGCAATGAAGCAAACAGAGGTCCAGGAAATGTGTCCAGTAGAAAACACTTGAAAAATCTGCCACCTTCAGAGAAAAGAATTCTTGGGAAGGTGATTTTGAGACTTTAAATGTGTAAAAGCTTCTCCCACAGTGTTCTTGCACTTTAGAAAGTTCAAACAATAATGGGTTTAACTTGCAGCAAGATGGATGCAGGTCAGACATTACACAAAAACATTTATAATAATTAAGATAGTGAAGCACTGATGGAGCCTGGGAAAGTGATGGAATCTGGAATCTCCATCACCAGATGTTAAGAACAGCCTAGAAAACAAATTCTGCGGGGAACGACATAAATATAACCAGTCCTGGTGAAGTGGGACTTCATGAGGCTCCTTCCAGCCCTATTTTTCTAAATGCTACATGTCCTTCTGTATCTGAAGGCCTCAAACCACCAGAGTATATAAACACATAAGTAATCCCATTGACTTCAAAGCAAGTACACATGGAATTTAAGCATAGATTTAAGTAATTTGCCAGATCAGCGTAGCCAAAGGAAGGATCTTGCAGAAGTGGCTGCATTTGTTTAAACTGCCCCAGACATATATCAGCATTATATTTAAAATGTGGTTTTCTGGATTTCAGTGACTGTCTAGAGAAGGAGAACATTACGGATTTGTGTTGCAGCCTTCTAAACAATTGCTCGTTAGCATGAACCTTATAACACAGTGTCTGTGTTCACTGAAGCTGGCGGGGGGGTGGGTAAGAAAGAAAGAAAGAAACAAAACAAAACAAAACAAAACAGGGAAAAAAGGTCCAAAAGAGGAAATAACGTGTTAAGAATGGCAGTTTTTTCTACTCATACCAGCACTTTTTTTTTTTAAAGCCAGGTTGCGTACAGACAGTTTCAATATGCAGTATTGATAATGTTGAGGACACTAGATTATAAACATGCACAGAAAAGTGGGAAGCTGCTTCTAACTGTCTCCCACACCTCCTTCCATATGCTACCACCAAATGTTTTGTTGTATGCCAATTTTCAGCAGATATCATTGGAACCAACATTTATATAGCACACAGTTTGGTAAGATTTGAAGATTTGCTACAGGTTATCGTCCTCTTCTGTCTCTACCATATTTCTACCACCTTTTGCGGGGAGTAGGGGTGTAGTCTCACACATAAGTCCAAACAACATCAAGTATCATCTCGTTGTGAAGGATAAATGTGGTTTTATATTCCTTCATTTGATAAGTGCATTGGAGTTGAGACCTGCACGTATGTTACAGAAGACTGTGGATACTTTGGTATGCCGGTACCCTTAAGAACTGGTTGATCAAGAAAAACGCATTACAGCCTGAGCCTTTCCCTTGCACTGGCTGCGTAGGAGCTGTTACCATTTATTCTGTCATTGATTTACACAATAAATCCTCCTATAAAGATAAGGCGCACACATTATAAACACATAAAATTATATATACCTCCATCTTTCTCAGAGCTGGAAAGAAATTACATCCCCTAGCAACGACACATCCCTTCCTGAGCAAACACCTGATTAAACGCAAGGCAATTCTCTGATCTCTGGAGCCCTGTGCAAACCAGCTCTCTTGGATGGGGAGAAAGGTGGATTGCAGAGTATGGAATCCTATAAATACACACACACAAGGAATGCCTCGAACACTGCTTCCCTCAGCAGGCTGAACTCTTTGAGTACTGTTAGCACCAGGAACACCAACGTGCTGCTCCAGATTTCCGAGGATATCACGCAGTCAAAAGCCAGATCACCTAACACTGCGAAAGGAAAATGTAAAATCTGGAATTGTATCTGGAAACAGGCAGGCAGCCACCAGGGTTGTTGAAATACTGCTCTCGTGTGTACAGAAAGCCCTATAAAAACAGAAAAATCAATGCGTTTCTGAAGTTTTCTTCGGGCACAGGTCAACGCAAGTTTCCCAGGAAACCATGAATTCTCACAAAGGTGGGAAGAAGCTCGACTGCTGCAAAGAACAACAAATGATCCAGGCACAAATGGAGAGCAAAGGAAATGGGATGAGGGGAAAAACACCTGCCTGCATCCAACTCTGCCAGGTCCCATGCTCGCCACTGGTTCCTTCTACCCAGTCTGCCGGCAGCTTTGACTTGGCTCCTCAGTCCTCAGCAGGGGAAAACAAACACACACCAAAACCAACCTTCAACACTTTTTTTTGTCAGGTTTATCTTTATCTGAAAACATTGCCTGCGAAACACGCAGCCACAAGCAGAACGCCTTCTGCCACTTGTGTCCCCCCTTTAAGAGTGCTAGCAAATGCCTGAAGATAATGGCTGGCCCTGTGCTCGTGCCCCGGCATAAGAATTTTTTTGTTTGCTTCTATAAATGATTAATTTCAATGCATTTAAGGGTTTGCTATCCCTTTTGGAGCAGTGTACTTTTAACATATTTTGTTATTATGACTTGCAGTTGAGACGCAGAAACAGAACAGCCCACAGAGCTATCATTTAAATCCACCGATACTTCACATTTCACACAGCTAATACAATCTTTTGACCTACCAATCCAAATAATGTTTAAAAGCTTGAATGGCATGAGGCTGTCTGCTCAGGGCTGCTTATGCAGAAAGTCCCTGTATAAATCGCAATATCACAGAAGTCACGAAAACTGTGAATTTTGATGTCAGCTGTGAAAATATTCCATCTGGTTTCTGTCTTGTAGAAAAATGTTTAAAATCTGTCCAAGTACAGGAAGTTTATTTTTGCTTCATCAGTGCAGCAGAAGTAAGCAGTGTAAGACTGGTGAATAGCGCCTCAGAGCCCTGCTATTGCTCCAGGTGCTTGCGAGGTTTCCAAAACAACATTTCAGGTTTCATTCAGACATCCAACCGCACTCCTATCTAGTTCCATGCCCTTATTACAGGCTGAGCAACCCACTAAGTGGATTTGCACTAGTTGCTCTCGAAAATTTAACAAAGGCAATAATGGGCCCCATAATACCAATGAGCTGAAGCTGATTTTGACAAGGTATTTTCAGGGTGGTGGTGGTGGGGAACACGTCTAGATCAACGTACATTTGCTTCCCTCGCACCTTAGGTCCCTACTACCAGTAAGCCACTAGTAAAGCCAGTCAATCCACCTGACTATCTACTTGCAGATTCAGGCCTTTAGGCAGCCAATTTTAGAAGGCTGACTCTTTTTATGTAGCTCTTGACAGGGACTGATTTTATGCTTTCACTTTATTTCTCTTTTTCATTTAGGTCATTTATCTATTTAATGAAAACTATATAGAAAAATTATGATAAAAAATTACACAAGAGATATATTACTTTTTAAATTCCCATCACTATCATTACCCCATCCCAGCCAATGTGACATTCAGGAAAGAGCCCAATATTCATGAGCCCAATATCCATTTTATTTATACTGTCATCTCCCTGAGATTCCTGACATCTGGAATCTCTACGCTCTCTAGTATAAAAAGTAAACCTTGTATAAAAAGAGAGAAATAAGACACTGTGAGAAGGAAAAAAACCACAGTGCTGCAAGAGAAATTCAAGATTTCCAAGGACTAGGCTTTTCAAAGGTGCTTGGAATAGACTTGGAGCTAACAACAAAAAAATAAAGACCAGTGCCCAACAGTTTTGGGCTTGCTCATCCCCTTTTATCTCCCCTCCACCAAGTACCTTCCTCTGGTACTTCCAGCAAAGGCTTTAAGCATGTGGTCAGGTGAAAGGGGCGGTTCACAGCTCATAGGGGTGGCAGGTTGGGTGGAAGAGCTTTATAGGCCTTTCTACGCCAAACACTTGGGAGGGTACTCTTGGGGATCAAAAGGAACTTTTGAGAGATTTGATAATTTAATGAAAAATTGAAAGACCTAGGTAAGCCTTGCCAGTCCTGGGTTCCTGCATCATTTAACCAAAGCATAAACTCCCTCCTCTTCAATCTGGAAGGCCTCCCGCAGGAAAAGCTCATCGTCACACACATTTTAATCCATGGGTAGAGGTGCTGCTACAGCAGCTTGTTACAGTAGATCTCTCCTGTTTCCAGTCCTCCATTATCTGACTGGCTTTTTCCACATCTCCACCCACTCCAGCAGGTGCTTTGTTCTCCAGGGGATTGTTTTTACAGAGGACAAAGAGTAGATGGAGCAGCAGGAGGCACCTATCCCAGTTGCTTTTCTTTACCAGGTGGCTTCCAGGTTTTTTCCCCTTTCCCTACTGCACTTTGTGTGGGGGGCGAACAAGGGTAAAGAGACCTTTAAAAGATAGCAAGGAACTACCATGGTGATCTCAAGATGGAGCATGCAATTGCTATTTTTGATTGTGTTAACCCAGGCGTAATTATGTAATTATCCACAAAAATTTAGTCAGAGTTTTGCATATCTAAATCATTAACTTTAACAATTGACAGGCTGCTTTGATTAGTATTTTCACAGACTAGCATAGCATACATTTGTCAGCTTTCCTATGATTAGTTGTAATTTGGAATTTGTTTATGCAAAATGTTTTTATTGCTTGTTTGGGGGGGGGTGGGAGGGTTGGAGGAGAAAAGGAGAGCAGGGAAGACATATTTATCCCGTCAGGAGATCCTACAGAACTTACTAGGGTTGCTGCAAATGTATTTTTGCTGTGCTTTAATCTCATCAATTTGGTGAACTGATACAGCAAACATTAGCTTGTGATAGTTAATGGGGACAGGAACTCTGGGTGAGCACCTTTTCTCATGCGATGTCTTTGATTTTTAGATCGAAATTTAAGTAAATGAATTCAGAAGCACCTAGCGCTTTATGCAACACCATATTTTAAGTCTATTGCTTTCCAAAAACAATACTGATGCACCATGCAATCAGTGTAAACATTTTAAAATGCTGCTTGTGTCAAATACTGTAACGCCGGCTCAGCCTTTTCATTCAACATTGCAATCGATACCATAATTTAAGATGCAGTTTATTAAGCTAGGCAATAACAAATGATTCCATCCTGCACCTGCTAGCGGATCAGTTCCTGTGTTAAGCTCTCTGAAAGAGAAATCTGAAAGCCACACAGCTCATCCTTCACAAAACAAACCCTCATGTAGCAGAATTGTGTTGACGTGAGGTACCACAATGATTCTGAAGTGCTGTGGTGTGGAGCCTGGCGATTCCCAAGTTACCCAGTGGAGATGAAGTGCCTGAAAGGTTTTCACTTTCTTACTCTGCTTCCCAAGTAAAGGCCACATGTAACAGAAAGAATCTTAAAACTATACATACACTATCTCTAGACATTTTGACTGGATTAGTGCCACCATTTTTCAGTGGCTGGCAGGCACAGATTTTTCTCTGGCTGGCAGGGAGTTCAGGTAAGATCCCATTTCTTGCCTTGCAGCGCCATTACAACTTCCATGTCTTGAAGCACTATTAGTGTCATTAGTCTTTGTGTTATCCCCTTTTGTACAAATCATTTTAAAAATTGGGTAAACACTGCTTTTTCTAAAAATTCTCCCATCCAACAGCCTCTGCCTGACTAGTTCACCAACATTCACACGACTTCTGGGAGGAGCAAGGGAAGCAGGCTTCGACTTCGTAACAAAGGACAGATTGTGATTTATGACTTCTTCTACCCCGTGGTCACTGCAGTTTGGTAATTGCTATTAAAACTTGCCTACTTTCTACATGATCCTCAAGGACCACTGTGATGGGCACGGGATAAAGCCCAGCATTGTAGATCCCGTGTATGTCTAATGACCTTACCCAGTCAGGCTTCAGTTTTCTCTCCCAGAAGCTGAGGTCTGCTTCAGGCACTCATTAACAATTAATGTAAAAGACACATTAGATGGATAAAATATTTAGGTTTTAATCCTAAATAATTTCATACATACATAAATAAATGCCATGCTCTCATTAGTAGATTATCTGAGCCCCATCATTCAACACGCCCTGCTCAGGCACCTGATGTTTGGTTTTAGAATCTCACTTCCTAGGTAGAGCTGACTGCTGGCATATTCACTGCACCAGCTCTCAAAAGGCTGGCTTGCTACTTGGAATTCATGGGGAGCAACCCCGTCTGTCTTTGTAGGAATTTTGGCTGCACGGCTGAGTACACGAAAATCAGGGGAGCCAGAAGAAAAGAATGATCTGTTACCTGAGTTTCTTTCACTATTTGAAATCCGCTGAAAGAGAGGCATCTTTGTAGCACAAGCTGTTGGCATCTCCTCTCTCCGGAGCATATCATCAGTCCCAAGCTTGCAGTCTTTTATTCTTTAATTTTAATTGGTAGCTCCTGCCTAGAAACCAGTTGGGAATTGAATTGCCTGTGTGTTCCCCATGCTCCAGAGCAATTGCCTGTATATTCTGCATGCCTCCGAGCAGTTGCCAGCCTGTTCCTCGTGCTTCCTAGTAAATGCCAGTAATCTGTGCATTGGTGTGTAAAACTTACAGTACTTGATTACGTCAGGAAAGAGAACAGTGCAAAATGTGTGTGCTGCTATTTTCACCTTCCCTTAGCATGTGGGCTGTGCTCCAGCCCTCGGCCTTGGCGCTGTGATACCAGCTCAGCTGGGAGAGGGAGGCATCTTTAGACATCCTGGATTTACACCACTTTATGGACAGCCCCAAGGAACATCCTTGAACTCCTGTACTCCCCCTCTCTACACCATACCAGCCCATCCTGCTAATGATGACCTTTGAGCTGCTCTCATCCTTACAACAGGATTAATATCTCACAGAGGTTTTGCTGCTGCAGGTTCACCGTTTCCCCATGAAGCTGCACAGGTCTCAGGTTCTGCCTAGAGGGGATCAGCACAGCGCTGCTACCCCACCATCACTTTCTCCTTGAGCCAGGTAAAGGCAGAAGCAGGCTAGGCTGGGTGGTAGGGATGAACAGAAGCCATTAATTAAATAGCTCATCTGTCCCTTTCAGAGCCACTTATTCACGGACTCCATTTCAAGTCCAGTTGTTTCTTCTGCATTAAGTGGGATGAATTAGCGTAAGAGAGAGACAGGTACAGGAAGAATGAACAGATAGGAAACTTGACTCTTATATAACGTGCCCTCCCTACCAGCACAACCTCCAAGAAATGAAAGAAAAATAGCAGTGACTCACTTCCTTCAAGATTAGACCAAGAGGGAAGAAAACGTTGCTCTCCAAGTTACCAATCTGTGCAGAGCTCTTGTCAAAGTAAAGCTCCCACCCCGCATCACTCTGGACTGAGCCTACAGGCCAGACAAGCCACGCAGAATCAAAAGGGTATTTCTAACATTTGTTTGTCAGGAACTGGAGTCGTTGGCAGAAACCGAAGTAAAACAAATTGAGTTAAGCACCTGTTCGGAGACTCACCATCAGACAGGAGTCTCAATGCATCACATATTTTTCTATACCAAATCAAAAACATTGGCCAGAGTTCTGTAGCCTTTTACCTGCATCATGGGGAATACTTTTGTCTTCTTCTCACTCCTTTGCATCCTTCTCTATGTGGTACATTTTCGGGGACCTCTCCAACAGCTTAGCCCTTCAGTGAACTAGGGAAAAGCTGTGGATATCATCTATCTAAACTTATGTAAGGCCTTTGACACTGTCCTCCACAACAGCCTTCTCTCTAAACTGAAGAGATACGGATTTGATGGATGGACTGTTTGGTGGGAAAAGAACCGGCTGGATGGTCACATCCAGAGGGTAGTGGTCAACCGTTCAGTGTCTGGATAGAAATCAGTGACAAGTGGTGTCCCTCAAGGGTCCATACTGGGACCAGTACTGTTCCACATCTGCATCAGTCACGTAGACAGTGGGATCAAGTGCACGCTCAGCAAGTTTGCAGATGACACCGAGCCGAGTGGTGCAGTTGACATGTCCGAGGGATGAGATGCCAACCAGAGGGATCTGGACAAGCTTGAGAAGTGGGCCCATGGGAATCTCATGAAGTTCAACAAGGCCGAGTGCAAGGTCCTGCACCAGGGTCAGGGCAAACTTCAGTATCAATCCAGGCTGGGGGAAGAAAGGACTGAGAGCAGTCCTGTGGAGAACGACTTTGGGGTACTGGTGGATGAAAAGCTGGGCATAAGCCAGCAATGAGTGCTCACAGCCCAGAAGGTCCAACTGCATCCTGGGCTGCATCAAAAGAAGCGTGGCCAGCAGGTCAAGGGAGGTGATTCTGCCCTTCTGCTATGCTCTGGTGAGATCACCTGGACTATTGTGTCCAGCTCTGGAGACCTCAGCGCAAGAAGTACATGGATCTGTTGGAGCAGGTCCAGAGAGGGCTACAAAGATGATTAGAGGGTTGGAACACCACTTCTATGAGGACAGGTTGAGAGAGCTGGGGTTGTTCAGTCTGAAGAAGGCTCCAGGGAGACCTTATTGTTACCTTTCAATACTTAGAGGGGGCCTATCAGTAAGATAGAGAGGGACTTTTTAATAGGGCCTGTAAAGATAGGACAGGGGTCATGACGTTAAACTAAAAGAGGGTATATTCAGATCATATAGAAGGAAGAAATTTTTTAGAATGAGAGTGGTGAAACACTGGAACAGGTTACCCAGAGAAGTGGTGGATATTCTCTCCCTGGAAGTATTCAAGGTCAGGTTGGACAGGGCTCTGAGTAACCTCGTTTAGTTCAAGATGTCCCTACTTATTGCTGGGGGGCTTGGACTAGGTGATCTTTAAAGGTCCTTTACAACCCAAACAATCTTATGTTTCATTTCTTATCTCCAATTCAGTTGCCTCCTGACCTACAGTTGCCATGTTATTAGCATCCCCATAATGCAGCCATTCTTTGACCTAATGGTGAGCCCCACACTGCCCGGCCTCGTTCAGTTTAGAACCTGCTTGTTTCAAACCCTCTTCCACCCTTCTAATGACCAAAGCTTCCTTGCTTTAGTATACTAGAACACAGGAGGTTCCACTTGAATATTAGGAGGAACTTCTTTGCAGTGAGGGTGCCAGAGCCTGGCCCAGGCTGCCCAGGGGGGTTGTGGAGTCTCCTTCTCTGGAGACGTTTCCAACCGGCCTGGACGAGTTCCTGTGGGACTTGGTCTGGGTGATCCTGCTGCGGCAATGGGGGGATTGGACTAGATGATCTTTCGAGGTCCCTTCCAGTCCCTAGCGTTCAGCGATACTCAGAAGCCTTTGGGAGCAGCAGTTCTCTGCAAGAATCCTTCTTCCTCAAGGGCTAATCCCATTACATCTTATTTTCAAGCAGCTCCAATGGGCTATCTATATTTAAACAAACGGACTGTCATAAAGAGACACCCTGGTCACACAGTAAATCTCAACTCTTAATGTCACCTGGAGCTTCTGGAGCCATTCATTAGCTGCCATTTTCAGTGAAAGTCCAAATGCTCTCCCTTGAAACGGTTTGGCCCCAGTGGGCTTGGTTTATGTTCCATGGCATATAAATATGGTAATTCTGCACTCTATATTGAGTAGCACACTAGTCCCTTGAACAGGCTGGCATGGGTTGCAGGAATTATGGCTACTTCAGCACCCAGAATCCTTCTTTTTACAGAGTAGGGAGTTATTTCACCCTGCTTTGTAGAGCTTGCTGCCTCCCTGCATTCATCAGGATGAGGCTCCTTTCATTTCCTGCCTTTTCATTCCTACTTCATCCCCCTTTGCTCACAGGAGAAGAGCATCTGGCATTTCTCTAGGTATGCTCTGTAATGTTCCTGCTTTTCCTCCCTGTGACATGAGTAAAAGGCTTGCTGAGAAGGGATGCTACAGAAACAGACTTAACTCTCCTTCACCCATCTGCTTTCCCAAGTAAAGACTAAGACTGGCTGTCCTGTTAGGCTTAATTTTAGCATGACGAAGACAGCCCCTGTAATAAATTACAAGCTTCCCCTTAATTTTTGTGTGGTGTATTGCACGCTAAAATAATTCAAAGTTAGTACCTTTTTTTCAGTCGTTCTTTTTAAAGCAAAACATTTATCAACTTCTTACTCCCATTTCCTCCTGCTCAATCCCCAAATTCCTGTTCAACTACACTACAGCAGAGTTAAAAATGTCAAGTAAGGCACCTTCACAAGAGGTCCTGAGATGGGCCAGCATGGTACAAACCATCATTCTGGCAGTAGCTGTCCAACTACTTTCCATCAGTGCGAGCGTTTAGATGTATCTGAAGGAGAATCTGACCTCTAAAAAGAAGCAGATGCCCATTTCTGTGTGAAACACACACTGCATCCTACAAGAAAAAAAAAAAATAGCCTAAACTCTGAACTACTGGCATGTCACAGCAGGAGCTCCCAACCAGCAAGGGGGTTAACTCGGCACTGCCAGCCAAGCTGCTCACAAATGGGCTTAGAATCTTTCCTCCCAAGAACCACGGTTGAAACTCTCCCAGTTTCTAACGCACTGACAGAACTCTCCCCTCTTTTCTCTTCCAGGCACTTAAAAGGAATTGTGTTTTCTCTTCCATGAAATTTGGGAAAGCGGGGATATGTCTCTTCTTGCCAGCAGAGAAAGCGAGGGCTGTCAAGACACCTAAATCTGATCATCTTCACCGAAGTAGCGGGGCAGGGTTTTGTCGGATGGCTGCAGTTAACACTGTATAAAAACCACGTCAAATGGAGCCATTTAAACCCATGTAAATCATGTTCACTGACGTATAACCGCATCCATCACTCCTAAATGATATGCCAATCCAAAAAGTGGAGCACCAGATCCTTCCTTCGTGCTTGAAATGAATACTAACTTGCCCTCTTGGCATCTTCAGGGAGTTACATGTCTCTTAGCTTAAGAGAGGTCACAGAACGTGACTCTTCGATACGAAGCAGGACCCACCACAGGACGGCAGCGGCAGTGTTTGCAATGTTGTTCACTTGACAGTGCCCTTCATTTATAGTTAACGATAATGTGACAGCCTATTCTCCTGGCATGCCATCTAACCACATGCAAAATTCTGCATGTGCCTCAGACTGGAATCCTATTTTTATCGGAATAGACATGTGCACTGAGGCTTTAACCAACAGTTGAGACGGGGTTTTAGCGTGAGATTTTCAAACCTGTCTCAGGTATTTAGAAGCACAAATTGCAGTGAAAGACTAATTGAACTGTGCTTCTAAATCCCCCAGGTGCTACTGAAAATCTCTTCCTTAATAACTTGGAATCTCCTAAAGAATAAACCTCATCGAACTTAGATGGGTATGCAGATCATAGGGTTAAGATTCTGAAAAACGTTCTGTACTGGCTTAGCTCCCATTGACTTCAGTGGGAACAGAATTAAGTTGACATTGAGCCTTTTTGAAAATTCCCCTCCAGGTATGTTTTCCCCATTTGAATTTGAATAATCTGTTAACTGCTGAGATTGCTTTTTGATTTATCAGGATGAAGAATTTTACAGGAGTTTTTCCCCTTAATTTTTGATGAAGTGAGACTCAAAACACTGTAGCATACTGTCACAAAAACTCTACCTGCTAAACCTACAGAAGGAACCATGTGTATTTTCTCTATGTGTTTACTATTATTATTATTATTATTTGTACTTCGGCAGCAACATAGGAACTGAAAGCACAGACATTATTGTGGGAGGTGCCGCGCACAGTCTGTTAAAATATTTGTACGATACCCAGGCAAGCTGTCTAACTTAATACTAATAGCTAGACTCCAGAGTAACCCAAGAATCATAATGAATATCCCCAGTAGGTGCAATTATACAGCAACATTTCAGTTACTACTTCACCTCCTCGCAGACATTTTCAGGAGACAGGGATTTCCTTCAACTCCCCGGAATGTTTTAGTTTACCCTTTTAAATTAGCCCTACTTAGAAGAATGAAGAAAGAGATCTTTTTTTTTTTTCACGCTGGTGTGTCCCTCACTACAGTTTCATGTTGGTGTGTCACTCACTATGGTTTTGCAGGCTGTATTCTACTCTCCAAGCTGCCTGAAACCCAAACTCTTAGGGCTACAAGCTGAATGCACTTTCAAACCAAAAAAATACGGTAAGGCCCAAACTTTGCTTCTGGGATGCAGGTTTTAATAGTATGAATAAAAGGAAAGAGACAGTAAGGAGCACTCTCTTTTGCAACAGCGTCACTGAGGACAAACTCTCCATGCCCCAGATTCGCTGTGAGAAAAAATAGCTGCGCTAATACCACCCGCAAACAGGCCGATAACCACTTCTTTGTTCCCACCAAAGATATAACAGCAGAATTCTGTACGAGAAGTCATCTGATATGTCAGCTCATTAAATTAGTCAGAATGGGTGAATGGGGAAGAGGAATATACCATTGTAAATGTATGTTAATTAACAAATGCTATAAGGGAGGCATTTAAATGTATGAAAATGAATATTAATGAGATGAAAACACCTAATTATTGTGCATCTAATGGTATTATCCAGAGCATTCAACAGAAAATGCCTAATTGTCATGCATCTAAGGCAACAGTGCAAACCTTCAGACACAAAGATTCAGTGTACACACAGATCATATTATGGATTTAACTACAGGCATTGAAAAATAGCTACACCGAAACTTGAATCTGGAAGTGTTCTTTTAACTTATCAAAAAAACCTGTTAAGATTTCAGCAATTCCTTATATCATTGTTGCACTTCAAACCTGCACATTTCTTAGTGCTTCTGAAGCATTACACTGAAGCGCTTCCATGTTTCTGCACACACGTTTTACAGAAATATCATTAGAACTGGTGGGCTCCAAACTGGCCTCTAACAAAGTTCTGAGGAATTTTTCATGAAACTGCATGAAGCAGAACTCTCAGCCTGCATGAAATTCCTTTCTATGCAGAGGGCTACCGAAGGAGAATCCCGAGTTAAAAATAGTATGGATTCCTGGAATTAAAGACTGCCTCATAATACATATGCATTAGGAAGCTGAAATAAAATTATACAGGCCACTTGAATTCTATTATTTCCTAATTACTCAGTGGTTGGCTTTACAACCTTAATGTTCTTTTAATGTAAGTTTTTCAAGGTTGCTTTCTTTTTTTTTT
>WEIS01010261.1:0-13922 GCA_013389965.1 Todus mexicanus | reverse complement strand
AAAAAAAAAGCAGGTACTTCAAAACCATCGAGGTGAAATCATGGCTCAAATATTCCGTACATTATTCAAAAACTACTGCATGTTTAAAGTATCAGAATCTATATTAAAGATATATGCTACTCAAACCAGTTTCTGACAATTTCAGTGGTTTATTGTTCACGAAAAAAGATTCTTCAAAAGAGATACTGACTTTCACAAAAGAGTTAAATCATGAACAGGCAAACCAAACAGCGCACCGTAGCCGTAGTAGTTATGTGATTATTTTTTATTGCTGTAGTGGTCCTGTTCTTTTAGCAGGTGAAACCAAAGAAACGCCCGGGAAATGTTCCCGTTGGAGCGCGAGGCGCTCGAGGAGCCGCGGCGCTGCCCGAGCCCGAGCCGGGGCGGTGGCACCTCCGATCTCGCCAGTGCTCACACTGAACGATGACCCACGTTGCACTTATTGGCAACCCCGCGGCTTTCATCTGCTGAAAGGACAGATGTGCTTGGTTTTACTATTATGTAATCACAGACTTACTTTTTGCTTGTAGTTGCTCCAAATTATGTACTCTGTCCTGGGCTGCAATTTGTTTTTATGCTTATTTTATTATTACTGCTATAGTTGACTTTGCTGTATGGAAAAAATAAAGTGAAATTGCCCTAATAAAAGTTCTCTTTCTTAATTCTGTTTTTCTCTTGTCGGGTTCGAAACCTGCCCCGCTTCCTCTCGTACCTGTCTGTAATTTTATCTGCGTGTTTGTCGGGATGTCGTTTATTTGGGGGGGACGGCCCAACGTGCACCCAGCATTGGGGATTTTTCTTCAGCAGCAGAAAAATATTCTGCAGCATATTAACCGTGCAGGACATCCGTTAAGGATGCTGAGCGTACGTGATGTTGCTGTTAAATCCAGAGGCTAAATAGGAAGCAGCGGGATCCAGACCGCGCTGCTGTTCGCCTCTTGTGGCCACGCTTCCAAGCGGCGGGTCCGGAAAGGGACCCTCCAGCCGGCCCCGGCCCCGGAGCCCGCGGCAGGGAGTCGGTGGCTGACGTTAGAGGGAGCCCCGTTTCCACGCGTCGCTGGCCCTGCCGCAGATCGCCGTGATAATCCAAAGCGGTGACCAAAACATCGCGGGTTTGTCTTGGGAAAGGAGACGCGTGGAACGCTCGTTCTGCACGAGGACTCCGGGTGTCCCTGGGCGGGTTGGCTGAGAGAGGAGCTCGCGCTTCAGAGGTTTGAGTTCCTCGTTTCCCAGCTCCTCGGTGGCTCCGCAGCCTCGTTCCCGTCGGCTGCGCGCCCGGCCCACGTGCGCTGCGTTTGCTCCGTGCTGACGGTGACACCAGCGTTTTAATTTATTATTGCATGTAGCTGCTAAGGGGAAAAATAACGTGTTGGGCGGCACCGATGTGCTAAATGAGACAAAATAACGTGACTTCGTGCTGCTCTCTGACCAGCGCCAAAGGCCGCGAGGGTTCCCGTGGTTGATCAGCCAGCTCCAGCAGCCGCTGTCGGTCAGTGCTCCGCGACCGCAGCCGGGCAGGAGGCTGCTCGGTGGTGCTGGCCGTGGGTTACCAGCCCCGGGGAGGTCGGTGTCACTCAGTACCCTCTGCAGAGCTGCGTCGGATCCGTCCCGTGGCTCTGGGCAGTGCTGAGAGGCTCAGGCCGGTGAGCGGGTACCGAGCAGCAGCTCTGCCGGAGGGCCAAGAGCCATAAACCCGCTCAGATGCTGCAGAGAGCCACGGGAAGGAGCTCCTGCCAAAGCGGCGTCGGGGAGCCCACGGCCGCGGCACCTCCCGGCTGGGGCTGGAAAGGAACAACGGCGGGAGCAGCAACAACTGGAGCGCCAGTTAAAACCCACGTAAAAGATCTTTGCTCAAGGGACCCACGTGTGTCCTGAAAGGATTCTCAGCCTTTCGGGGGAGGAGGAGCAGAGACCTGCGAAGGAGTTGGAATCGCCTCTGCNAGGATTCTCAGCCTTTCGGGGGAGTTGGAATCGCCTCTGTGTGGTTTGGGATGAGAGCAGGGAACGGTGTCGGGAGGAGGGGAACAGTCACGCTGAGGGGCTTTTTACATACAGGCAGGAGTCCTAATAAAAAAAGCCTCTTTCCTGCCCAAGCAGATCTCTCACAGCACTTTCTGTGGTCCTGGCAGCAGCATCCCCCGATGCCTCCGTGCCATGTGCTGGCTGCCAGCGCAGCCCCACTGCTGGGCACCTCCCCTGGGGCAGTTTGAGGCCGGTTCCTCTTGTCCTGGTGCTTGTTCCTTGGCAGCAGAGCCCAACCCCCCCTGGCTTCAAGCTCCTGAATTTCAGGGAGTTGTGGAGAGCCAGAAGGTCTCCCCTGAGCCTCCTTTGCTCCAGGCTCAACACCCCCAGGTCCCTCAGCCGCTCCTCCCCAGCCTCCTGCTCTAGCCCCTTGCCCAGCTCCGTTGCCCTTCTCTGCCCCCGCTCCAGCCCCTCCAGCTCCTGCTGGGAGGGAGGGGCCCGAAGCTGAGCCCGGGGTTCCAGGGGGGGTGATCCCTCCCTTAGCCCTGCCGGCCAGATCTCCACTTGCACAGGTGCTGGTGCTGAGCAGCCCCGGGGTGTGGGTGGGGATGGACATCTTGGGCTCAGCTGGGAGGAAAAGGTTGGAGGAAGCTGGATGGGGCTGGAGGGAGCTGTGGCTGCAGGACAGAGCTGGGTGTGCAGGTAGGAGCTGGCTGCTGCTGGGGTGGGCACGGTCTGGCGTTCCTGGGGAGATGCTCCAGGACACAGCTCCGGGAGGACTCCAGGGTTGGGGGACACCTTGTCCTGGTGCTCGCACAGCGCTTGGGAGAGCGAGTCCAGCCCAACCCCTGGGCTGGGGGAGCAGGAACCACCCTGCAGGGCTGAGCGTGGGTGCCTGAGCTGTGGGCTGCTGCCGAGGGGCCCTGATGGGCTTGGCCAGGAAGGACTGGGGAGGGGGTAGGGGGGTGTGTGCTGGAAAACAGCGTCTGCGCTGCAGGAAGCAGCCAGTTAGGAGGGAACTGTTTTTTCTCTGCTCTTCCTCTGGTGCCGTTATTAATCCCGAGCTCTCCCTGCCTGGCTGTGATGGATACCCAGCCCTGGCTGTGGCTGTGGCTGCGGTGGGTGCCCGGCCCTGGCTGTGTGCAGAGCTCTCCGGGGCTCTGTGTGGGGCTGGGCTGAGCATGTGGGGCCAGGCTGGGCATGAGCCCTGTGGGTGCCTCTTGGTCACGGTGCTCTGCGGGGGCTTTGCAAAGCCCTGGTTAACGAACGTAAACCAAAGCCCTTCTGTACCACGGTGCTGCTGATTAATTGCCTGTTCCACCCACGGCTTGTTTGTGGCTTCTGGGCCAGGGAAAGGTCAGCAGGGGCAGTTGCTGGTCTCTACCCTCCTCTCGAGTCCGGCTGGTCGCTAAGGGCCCTAAACCACACTTTATACAGCAGGAGCCGTGCATCCTGTCGGTAGCGTTAGCGAGGGGCAGGGTCATGGGGGAATCTCCTGCAGACAAGCTGACCTCGGCCGAGCAGGCGAGTCCTGGCCGAGCCTCTTGCCTGGGCGAGGCCGAGCAGAGCTCTGTGCCGCTCAGCGCTGGCCGCGCGTTGTGTCCTGCCGCCAGCACACGGGGAAGAGCCGCTCCCTGCGCCCACTTCAGCCTCGCGTCCATCTCGGGGGGGTGCGGGTTTGGCAGGTCCAGGTAGACCTGCCCAGGGTCGTGCCTTGCGCAGTGCCCGGGCGCGGAGCTCGGGTGGCTTTGGAGGGGCTCTGCTCGCCCCTTCCCTCCTCTCCCTGCACCCGTCTCTTGCTGAGCAGCCAGTTGCAGTGATGGCTGCTCTCGCCGGTGGTGGAAGAATGCCTGTATTTAACGTGCCGCCTTGGTAATTGGTGCATCTGCACGTGCTGCTGGATCGGGCTGGGCTGGGCTGGAGCAGCAGGTGGCGAACGGCAGCCAGCGCCGCGGCCGGCGTGCTCCTCACCGCCGACCATCGCAGCACAACACCCGAACGTGGGGCTCGGGCTGGGAGGGGTGTAGGAGGTGCCAGTGCCCGATGGTGAAGGGGTCTGTGCCTGTGGCCGCAGGGCCTGCAGCATTGCCTGCTGTCAGCGGAGGAGGAAGATCAATCCAGCGTGTCGTTCTGCCCAGCCTCTGGCAGCTGCCGCTGGCTCCAGCTCCTTCCTCTGTTCCTGATTTCTAGTGCAAAAGGGAAAATGATGTGAAAAGATTGCTGCTGCCTGAAAGCCGGTTCTGAACATCTGTGCGGAATTGAAAATGTCATCCTGAAATAGCTGCAGGGATACGGGGAGAAAAGGAGCAACTTGTGGAAGAGAGCGGGAGGGGGTGAACAGGACCTGCCCTGCCCTGTGACGCCGCTCAGGGGGTACCTGAGCATCTGGTGGCTTCTCGCCTGCACGTCGGCTCCACGAGTTTTGGTGTCTGAAGCTGCCTCAGGAATTGAACCTGAATACGCGACGAGGTCAAGTTTACTTGGAGCATTTTCCTTCGCAGGAACCTCCCGTAACGAGGTGTTGGCAAACACGGACACTGGCCTGTTCTCCGAGGCTGGCTTCTGCGTAGCCACGCTCGGTCATGAACGTCGTGACGGCGTTAACAGAGCAGCCACTGTGAGCCTGGGGTGCCAGGGGAGGCTCGGGTTGGAGCTGAGGAGCTGTGGAGCTGTGTCTTGGGGACCGTGGGGGAGGATTCTGCTGGCTGGGGCAGCCCCGCAGCTCTCCAGCCCTGGATCCCCAGCCAGGACTTGCCCAGCACTGCCGTGAGTGCCAGACTGAGCCCAGCCCCGCAGAACCCTCTGCCGTCGGCAGCAGCACGGCTCAGCCCAGTGTGGAGTCCGGTGTGCCGATGCCCAGCGCGGAGCCCGGTGTGCCGATGCTTCGCCAGCGGCATGAGGGGCTGGGTTCTCTGTCAGCATCGTGAGGGGCTGGGTTCCCCGCAGCTGGGTTCCCCGGGGCTGGATCCCCCCTAGGTCACTACTGGCTTTCTCTGGGTGCTCCAGTCCAAGGGAGCTGCTGGAGAGCCAGCAGGCCAGGCTTGCCACTCTCTGACTCACCAGCAGGTGAATTGGGCAATCTTTGTTGCCCAATCTGTTTTCTTTCTCAGGAATCCAGCCCTCGCTTTGCTTTCGGGACAGCAAAACCCGAGCCCAGCTGCCAGTTCACACACGCACCCCTCTCCCTGCTTGGCTGGCGCTGCCAGAAGCCCTCGGTTTTCACAAGGGTGATGGGGCTGTGCCCAGCGCCTTGTTCAGCGGGCGGCACACGGCGGCACACTGCTGCCCTCGCCGGGCTGGGACCTGTTCCCCGGGGTCCCGTCCTGCCTCCTGAGCCGTGTCCCAGGGTCCCGCCAACCCCAAATCACTCCCAGGGTGAGCACTGAATCGTGGAATCCGAGACCCTCGGGAGGGAAGGGACTCCAAGGATCGTCTGGCCCAACCTTTAATGGGCGCGCCGTGGTCTGGGTAAGGTGTCGCTGTGCCCTGGCCGGTCAGATGTTGCCAGTGCCCGATGAGCTGGGCGCTGCTGCGGGGCTGGGGCTGGGGCTGGACGGGCTGGGACGGGACCGGCCCCGTGTCCCGAGATGCCCCAACGCGCAGGCACAGCGCGACATCCCACGGGCAGCACCCGGCGTCAGAAGCCGCCAGAACCTCGCTCCGTTTCCCACATGCCTCTCCGGTGTCATTTCATATTCAGCGCGAAGATGTGGGCCCCGCCGCTTCCCGATTTACTTCCTGGCATTTTACATTTCGCCCTGTTTCAGTAACTCGCAGGGATCCCGTTCGCCGGTGCCTCGCAGCCCTGCTCCAGGCGGGTCGGCGTCCTGCCAGCCTGCCGTCGGACGGGCAGCAGGGGAAGGGACGCGCTTCCAGTCCTTTCTCTTTCTTAGATTTCCTCTTTTTTTTATTCTCCTTTCCCTCTTTAGTTTCTGCAAACCGCGGGCGAGGGTTTGTTACGCTGCAGTTTGCAGGTACCCGCTTGCGACGGGTGGGCGCCGCTTTCTTGTATTTGTTTGTAAATTCTTTCCCAACAGAGCAGATGTTAATAACTGCACGATCCAAGCTGCTACTCGAGCGTTTTGCTGTCCAAGTGGCACCAGTTCAGGCTACTACAGGGCAGAACGCGGGGAAGAATTTGGCTCCCCGTTCCGAGCGTGCTGCGACAGTCCTCTCGCGCAGGCAGAGCTCGGCATTAATGTTTTTAATCCCTCATGTCCCTCTGAGCTGAAGACTCGTTCTGGGAAGAAATCTGTTAAATCGGACACGTGACTTTCCCGCAGCTCCGCTCGCGACGTGGTGTTGAATGGGAACAGGAAGAAATGTGTCAACAACTTCGTGTCTCTTCTTGTCTGGAAAGCGGCGGCCCTTGCCAAGCCCGGCGATGCCTCTCGGCGATGCGCGCCGCCTGCCAAGCGCCGCGGGCACCGGCGTCCCTGGGACGCTGCTCGCGGCCCCGCGCTCCTCGCCGTGCGCCAGGGGTGCGCGATGCCGATGCCTCCGCCTGACGCCGCCGGCTGGCGGGGGCCGCGCGGTTATTGCCTCCCCTCACGGCTCCCGCCGCGCTTCGAGGGGGAGGCTGAGTCATCCCCTCGTGCTCGAGCAGCTCGGAGGAGGCCCAGCTGTCTCCCCGCCGGGCGTGGAGCGTCTGTGCCGCACGGCTGCAGCCTCCGTGCGAGCGTGGGGGCTTCCCGCTTCATCCTGAATGTCGTCGTTCCCGGGGAACGGCGCGTTCCGCAGCGTCTCGCGGGTCACTCTTCGGCGCTGCGTATGTCGGGGTTGGTTAATTAGGGCTGAAACACGGCTGCGTTCACACCTTCTCTCTGGAGCAAAAGGAGGAGACGAGCATTAAACCCGTGCTGGGGCTCGTAGTCGGTCCTGCGTGTTGGGCGCAGTCGAGGCGCGTTGGCTTCGTGCAGCTCTTTTCTTCCCAGGCTTGCTCCCACAGTTGGATCAAGGTGGTTTTGGTAAGAGGAGCACGTCCTGCTGCCCGAGCTGACCCAGCGCAGTCCGGCCCCGCCGTGGAGCTGCCGGCAGCCCCCCCTTAGGCGCTCACAGAAAGTTCATAGAATCGTTTTGGTTGGAAAAGACCTTCCAGATCACCGAGTCCACCCGTTCCCCAGCCCTGCCAGGGCCCCACTGCCCCGTGTCCCTCAGCACCACATCTCCATGTTGTGCTGGCGCTTGTTCCTCCGGATGGGTTCTGGGCTTTGAATGTTTGTGCAGGGTAAAGAAAGAAGGATATAAAGGAACGAACCTGAGGTCCTGAGCTTCAGGAGCAGGTGTGGGACCGCCCCAGCTTTATAGAATTCATTGCAAACGTGATGCTGATGGCAAGGCGCTGTAATTAAAAAAAAAAAAAGAAGATTGTTTGCAAATCACACGGGGATTCGTTTTAATTAAGTGTTGCCTTGTCAGACACACGCTGGGTTACGGAGGCTGCGAGAGCCGAGTTTATCTCTTAATTAGCTAATTAGCTTCCCTGGCTGGAGGAGGGCGGCCGGCGTGGCGCGGGGTGCGGGCGGGGGGTGCCTTACACGGGCTGCGGGCTGGATTGTTGGGGCAGGAGGAGGATGGCAGCAGCACAGCAGCCTGATTTACTGCGACTGCAGCCAGAGGAGGAAGCTAATGGTACAAGACCCCCTCGCAAATGAACCGACCCACCCAAAGGACATCCCAGCTCCTCAGCACCAGCCTGTGACAGGGGGCAGGGGGGCAGCATCCGAGCGGTGGGCGCCCGTCAGCGGTGCCACGCGGAGCTGCCCAGCGGCTGCCAAGCCTTCGCTAGAGCTGGTTCCTGCAGCGTGTTTGACGTCAAACTGATGCAGAAATGAATGTGATAACAAAATCTGCACTGGGTTTGTCGGAGGANTTTTTTTTATTCTCCTTTCCCTCTTTAGTTTCTGCAAACCGCGGGCGAGGGTTTGTTACGCTGCAGTTTGCAGGTACCCGCTTGCGACGGGTGGGCGCCGCTTTCTTGTATTTGTTTGTAAATTCTTTCCCAACAGAGCAGATGTTAATAACTGCACGATCCAAGCTGCTACTCGAGCGTTTTGCTGTCCAAGTGGCACCAGTTCAGGCTACTACAGGGCAGAACGCGGGGAAGAATTTGGCTCCCCGTTCCGAGCGTGCTGCGACAGTCCTCTCGCGCAGGCAGAGCTCGGCATTAATGTTTTTAATCCCTCGTGTCCCTCTGAGCTGAAGACTCGTTCTGGGAAGAAATCTGTTAAATCGGACACGTGACTTTCCCGCAGCTCCGCTCGCGACGTGGTGTTGAATGGGAACAGGAAGAAATGTGTCAACAACTTCGTGTCTCTTCTTGTCTGGAAAGCGGCGGCCCTTGCCAAGCCCGGCGATGCCTCTCGGCGATGCGCGCCGCCTGCCAAGCGCCGCGGGCACCGGCGTCCCTGGGACGCTGCTCGCGGCCCCGCGCTCCTCGCCGTGCGCCAGGGGTGCGNACCTTCCAGATCACCGAGTCCACCCGTTCCCCAGCCCTGCCAGGGCACCACTGCCCCGTGTCCCTCAGCACCACATCTCCATGTTGTGCTGGCGCTTGTTTCTCCGGATGGGTTCTGGGCTTTGAATGTTTGTGCAGGGTAAAGAAAGAAGGATATAAAGGAACGAACCTGAGGTCCTGAGCTTCAGGAGCAGGTGTGGGACCGCCCCAGCTTTATAGAATTCATTGCAAACGTGATGCTGATGGCAAGGCGCTGTAATTAAACAAAAAAAAAAAAGATTGTTTGCAAATCACACGGGGATTCGTTTTAATTAAGTGTTGCCTTGTCAGACACACGCTGGGTTACGGAGGCTGCGAGAGCCGAGTTTATCTCTTAATTAGCTAATTAGCTTCCCTGGCTGGAGGAGGGCGGCCGGCGTGGCGCGGGGTGCGGGCGGGGGGTGCCTTACACGGGCTGCGGGCTGGATTGTTGGGGCAGGAGGAGGATGGCAGCAGCACAGCAGCCTGATTTACTGCGACTGCAGCCAGAGGAGGAAGCTAATGGTACAAGACCCCCTCGCAAATGAACCGACCCACCCAAAGGACATCCCAGCTCCTCAGCACCAGCCTGTGACAGGGGGCAGGGGGGCAGCATCCGAGCGGTGGGCGCCCGTCAGCGGTGCCACGCGGAGCTGCCCAGCGGCTGCCAAGCCTTCGCTAGAGCTGGTTCCTGCAGCGTGTTTGACGTCAAACTGATGCAGAAATGAATGTGATAACAAAATCTGCACTGGGTTTGTCGGGGGAGAAAAAGGGCCCATCCCACCCATGGTGCTGGGGATCTGGTGCACCCGTCGTTGCTTCGTGGAGCTTTGAAATCCCTTGGCTGGTCCAGCTCCAGCACCCAGCCGCTGCTGGAACCCGGCTCCACCATCGCTCGCCAAGGATTGCAACTTGCAGGGGAATAAACCCAGTGAGAGAGGAGAGCTCTGTAGCCGACCCCGAAAAACTGCACAGATCTTTCTTTAAAAAGAAAAAAAAAGAAGCCGTGAAAAACTTCAGAGGTCTTTCAAAACCAGGGCTGAGCGAGGAAAACTTTGGGGATCAGCACTGGGGTGTAGAATGAGGCTTTGGTGAGGAGAAGTTTCTTTTCCTGTTGGTTTTGTTGGTGTGTTCGTGTCGGTTTGATGAAGTGGTGTGGTGTAACTTATCTAGTCTTTCCTATTTATGGGAACATTTCAGAGTAGAATGTCGTTAGCAGCTTGAAACGCTGCCACGCTCCAGCATTTTTTGTTTCAACACTGTCCAATGTGAAAAAATTAATATTTTGACTCCAAATACTGAATAGCAAATACGAATGTTAAAAAAATTCACACCTCACTTCAAAATGTGTCAAAATTTCCCAGGGAACAGAAATACTGATTTATTTATATTTTTGGACCGGCTCTAATCTTGCCCGTGAGCCGTGGTGGGTCTTTGCAGCAGAACTGCCAGAGACTGGCGAAAGGCCGTCAGGGTTTTCCAGGGCAGAGCCCTGCGCTGAAATCCCGTCTCCGAGCCCTTTCCAAGAGGAAAACACCCTCGGTTTCTGCCAGGGGAGCACTTTCAGCCACATCTTGCTTTCAATATTTGGCGTTTTCAATAGATGGTGTCAGCCTGTGGCCAGCACCACCGTGACTCTGAGAACTGGTGCCTTATCGAAGCAGCTCGTTGGTTTTCCATGGCCGAAAACTTCCCAGACCTGTGGAATAAGGCAGATTTTAAAAACGTTAACTGTGTGGCCTTCCAGCTTCCCGGGGGGTCGGCTCTGCCCCCGCGCTTGTCCATCGAGTCCTATTAAAATGCCAAGCATGGGTCTGGTTTCCTTTGTCAGCGCACCGGAGGAATCCGTGCAGTATTCCAGTAATTTAAAAGGCGTCATTAATTATTAAGCAGGCATGTATCTGGGGTCAGCGAGATAGGGTAGCCGGAGAGATGGGTCCGTTGGCAAAGCTGTTTGTGCAGAACGCCCGCTTCCGCGGGGCAGCCTATTGTGGAGGGACGGACGTTTACAAATAAAGGGAGCTCTAAAATGTCAACAAAGGCTTTGGAATACAAATCTCTCCCACCTGCGGGTCCAAACAATCCAAACTGTGCGAAGAGCGGAAAGTTCAGACAAAACAGGAGCTACTCAGGGGCCGCTTTTCTCAGCCTCTGAAAAACAACGGGGATTTTTCAACAGTGAAGATGGTTTGACCTGGCCCGTGGAGCCCCAGGGTGATCCCAGCCCTTGGCACGCTGCCGCCGGCCGGGGCTGGGGTCCCACAGACCCTCCTGTGGGGCACCACATCCTTCTGCTCCGTGGCCAAGGGCCAGGGGCTGGTCTCGGTTGTCCTGAGTTGAGTTTATTCGTGTCACTGTTTGAACGCTGTGTTTGTATCTGAAAATTAGCTTGTTAATCAGGTTAACCCCCCGGTGATGCTGCGTTGCAGGTTGAGGGCAGATCCCTGGCCCCAGGACCCTCTGGCAGCCGACTCGGCTCGTGCCGCTCACCAAGGCTGTGGTTAAACTGCTCCGCTCGAGTTCCTGGGCACGACTGAGGCTGAAAACCTTGGCCTGTGGGTACTGTCTTGATCAGGCTTCGCTTTAGGGAGAGGTAAATCGGTGACCAGGGCCTCCTGCTGTCAGCTGCACAACCAAGGAGCTGCACCCTTGTGCGAGCCGCTCAGCCGGGCACCGCGCTGCCGAGGAGATGTTCTGATCCCGTGCCGAAGGGCTCTGCTGGTGCAAGGGCGGCTTTCCCAAGGGGGTCACGTTTGGTGCCAGCTTGAACAGAGAAGCTGTAGAGCAGCCGGGCTCCCCAGAGGAGGCTCCTCCTGCCCCCCTTCCCTGCTCTTCCCTTTCTCCGGGGAGCACATCCCCGTGGGGCAGCTGCGGTCGGGCTGCAGCGGCAGCAGAAGGCACCAGATAGAGCCAAATCCGCTTCCTCCCCGGCGCGACCCGCGGCCGCCCGGCCGGCTCTGGATGCTCCTGCGGCCGGAGGAGCGCAGCGGCTGCTGGCAATGCATCGGCAGAGAGCTGTGCACCGCCGCCCTCGTCCCGCTGCCTGCTCCTCCCAGTGCCAGCAGTGAGGGCACTGGCACCCGAGCACCGTCTCCAGGGAGAAAACCCAAAGAATTTAGCTGTGTGCGCTCTGAGGACAGCCACGGATGACTCGGACGAGCTGATCGTGCTGTTTCTTTGTTTGCAAACTGGACTTCTGAGGGGTTTTCTCCTCCTCTGGTTGTTTTTGGCTGCTGGTTGTCGCTGCTGTTGGAGGAGCAGTGAGCGTTGATTGCCCTCTGCCCGTGCCCGCCCGACCCCCCACCGTGGGATGCAAACCCTCCCAAGCTTAATTCTTGGCTCATCAGTAATAACTACTGCATGTTAGAGTTCTGTTATCCCTCTGTCATCGGCTTTGCTCTTTCACAGCCCTTTGCATTTCTAGATTTCCAAGTGTTTTACCAGGGCGGTTCATTCTGACTGTCCTGAAGCTGAAGCAGGGGCAAGCTCAGGGACTCGCTCCCTTTCGGGGTGGGCCCCAGCTAGAGGAAAACTCCGGGTTCCCCTTCGGCAGCCTCCTGCCCTCCCGCTAGCAATCCTGCCTCTCCTTTGCTATTAGAAGAGCCCTGCGTGGCCAACCACGCTGGAATTAATTCTTCTTTTAAATGAATCATGCTATAAAAACTCCTGCTGCAGGAGCGGAAGGATTATTTTTCGGAAGAAGCCTTGCCTGCAGGAGGCACGGATCCTGGCAAAGTAAAGCCCGACCCTCCCGCTGCCTGCAGCAGGCGGATCCCATAAATAATGAACAAACACCCTCTCCCTGAAAGCCTCCCTGGCTCCCACCCGTGTGGGGCTGGCAGTGGCTCCACAGCCCGGAGTCAGCGGGGAGCCTGGCCTTGCTTCCACGCCGATGTGGGGCAGGGTCAGATCAGCAAAACTTGTCTTTGTCTCTTGCCCATCAGAGTCAAAGTGGGTCCGAAAGGAAGATTCTCTGGCCTGCCAGCCCCAGCTGCCCCCTCCACCCGCACCCCTCGCCGCCCATCCCTGCACCCGGCTGCTTTCCCTCCGTGAAGTGGCTCCTGGGGCCCTGCTGCTCCACCAGCAGTGACCTCCCTTCCCCCAGGACCGGCCGTTCTGCTCTGGGGTCCCCTGGTGGGGCGGCCGGTGAGTCTGTGGTACCCGGGACGGGGTGTGCTGGGGCTCTCCACACAACTGCGGCTTCTCTGGAGCTGCAGCCCTTCTGCCTACCGTGCCCTGCTGTGGGAAAGTGGAAACACAACTCTTCCCTAATTTGCCCTGGTAAAGATCGCAGCCTCCTCATCGATTTTCCTTTCGGTTTGAGTCTTAACATGGTTTCTCCAATCATGTATGTTACCTTTAAAGAAAGAGAAAAGCCAAAGCCACCTCCAGAAATCTTCTTGCCTCAGGGGTGAGCAGAAGCAAGTAGTGGTTCGTTTTCATAGGAAAATCAGCCTTTGTTCGGAGAATCAATCAAACGTGCAGGGACTTTGACTTGGATGAGTTTAGGAGGCGTTAAGCAACAGAGTTTTGTAATGCCTGCGTGATTTCCAAGGAACTGCAAGAGAGGAGAAGTGGCCAAACCCATCACTGGCAGCAGCAGGGCTGCGCTTGGTGAGGAAGGTCGGCGTCGGTATTTGCTGTGATCCTGCCCACGGCCAGAAACTCGCTCGCTTGTTGCAAGAGCTCACGTGTGACTTCAAAACATGCACATTTGTGCAGTAAATAACAACATCTGCTTGGAAAAACCTGCCTGTGTTTACCTCGGGAGACGTTCCTGTCGGCATTTGATGGGCAGTGCTGTATGGACGCGTATGAATTTGGTCTCGCCGCAATGTACTGTGGGCTCCTCCGACCGGCTCTTTGCTGGTGAGCTGGGTTCTGGGGCCCTGGGCGGACGGTGTCTATGCGCCGTTACCTGTTGCCGTCGGAGATCTGTGTTCCCTGTCGCCGCTGCCCCAGCTGAGCTGCACCGTGAGGAGGCAGGAGCCCAATGGGCTCTGGGGCACCCTGGGGAGTGGCTCTCGGTCTGAGCTCAAGCCACCACCGAGTCAGTCCCCCTGTTCCCTGGCTGGTTTCCTTTGCTTTGTAAAGCAGCCTCCCTGCAAGGCCGTCGCTACGTTTGCAGTCCCTTTGGTGCTCATCCAGACCTTGGAGGCCCCTCTTGTCACTGACTCAGGCCCCCAGGGGTGCTGCTCCTCTTCCTCCCTGCCCTGGCCACCCTCTGGAGGGTCCTGGGGAGAGCCCCCACCTCATGCTGAGCGGGGTGGGCACCTCTGAGGTACCAGAAGGGCTGAGAAATTGGCTTTTTCTCAGCAGGAGGGGAGGTGAGATGGACTCCCAGCTGGAAAATGCCTTTTTCGCCCTGCTCTGTTGAAATCTGTCCTGCTGTGCATGCAATACTTTTTCCGCAGCTCTAGGAAATACAATAATAGGTTGCACATTCAAACCAGCTGCTCGTTTATTTATATATTATTTTTTTTTC
>WEIS01010258.1:672-15720 GCA_013389965.1 Todus mexicanus | reverse complement strand
TCAATTCTGCCAAGTCTTAAAGTTCAGGGGTTTGGATTTTGTTGTTTATTTCTGGGTCGTGTAAGTTCTGATTTAAGAATGGGTTCAGCTGCTAATCCACAAAGATTGAACTGAGTTCAAAGGGTTTTCAAATCAGTTTTAAGTTTATTGGGTAAATATTTTGTACATCTCTGAAATTCTGTCTATAACATTTTGCATTCTGACTGTTCTCATAATAAATACATGGCTGAAAATTTACTAAAGACTATACAGACAGTAAGGGCAATAAGTACCTGTTTTCAGAAGTAAGACCTAAAAAATTACAAACTGTCACTGTTTTCAAAGTAACTGTCTTTAAACTGTGTGCTTGTGAACATAAACATATATTTTAAAATGAAATAATAAATTATTTCAGCTCTGAAAAGTGGTTCAAAGAAAAATTAGAAAATAAAAAAAATATATTAACCTTCATTACAGAAAGTGCATGTCTTTGACAGGTAATTGTGTTTCAATGCCTGAGCTAAACTGCTGTCAGCCATGATGTTTTTAAGATAAGCCTCAGTATTTTACTGAAGGTAGAAAAGTTTAGAATGCTATGACATCAAAATTATTGAAGAAAATAACTTCTTAAGTGAAACTGCTCAAATATATGTTATATAATTTATATTCAAACAAAGGTTTTAATAAATGTTTTTAAGACATCGGATCCAGATGTCATGATATGATGTATTAGATCCTCTATTAAAGCAGTAAAGAATGCTGATATATTAGGTCTTTGAAAATTAAATTGTAAAAAGCTTCATTTTTTCTCTTCTACTAACATTTAAGCACAAGTCTTACACAAATCCTGGCTTACACTATATCTTCCTCAGTAATAATTTAATTGCCTGATGTGATGAGCTTGCATGATTATGGTTTCATCACTTGTACAAAATATACTATCATACATTTATTAATATATTGTGAAGTATTATCATAAATAATTTAAGCTCTGTTTCTCAAAAAAAGGGACAGACAGTATTCAATGACACAATATTCAATTTTTTTGTCATGCGTCTTTCTTTACTTACCTGGGATAGCTTTCCCAGACCTTACCTTAATATATTGAAAGTTCTGATACAGCAGTAAGGATCACAAAAGTTAGAATAGAGACACTTCTTGCACAATCCATTTTAAGACTCCTATACTCTAGCTATGTAGTCTTTTTAAAATCTGTATGGATAAATATATCACTGTAAAGATATTCACTGTGAATATCTTGATACAATAACAAATGCTAGTTTCAAATTTTATACTTTGAAGATTCAAAAATGTGTTTTAAACTTACTTTCATTTTGGTTTTTTTAAAGTATTACATGAAAAAGGATCCATATATGTTAACTTTTTGAATAACTTGAAATGAAAAGGCTGGCTTGATACTTTTTTTTTTGGTACAAATATAAAATAAAATATATGCACCAGAAAAAGAAATCTGGGCTGATGAAATGAGCTTATGGCAACATAATGAAGTTCAAAGAAGAGAATTGCAAAGTCCTACACCTAGAGAGCAATCCCAGATACCAGTACATGCTGGAAGTCAGACAGCTAGAAAGGCAGAAAAGGACCTGGGGATCCTGGCGGACACCAAGCTGAACATGAGCCAGCAATATGCCCTTTAGTCAAAAGCAGGTAATTGTGCCTTTGCTTGCATTAGGAAAAGCATTGCCAGAAGGTTGAGGAAGGTGATCCTTCCCCTCCACTCAGCACTGATGAGGCCACACCTGAAACTCAGTGTCCATTTCTGAGTTCCTCAGTACAAGAAAGACACACAGGAAACCATCCAGCAAAGGACCACAAGGATTTTGATGAAATGCATGGGATGCATTTGATGAAAGGCTGAGACATTTGGTATTGTTCATCGTGGAGAACAGATACTTGAAGGAATGGTGCAATGAAGGCAAAGCAAAGTTTTTCAGTGGTACCTAGTGACAGTACCAGAGGCAATGGACACAAGGGGAAACACAAGAGGTTATGTCTGAATGTGAAGAAACACTTTTTCACAGTGAAGGCAGCTGAGAACTGCCAGAGATTGCCCAGGGAGTTTGTGGGGTTTCCATCCTTGAGATAATCAAATGCTGTGATCCTATTTAATCCATCCTAGGTGACCCTGCCTCATCAAGAGGTTGAACCAGAAGATATTCAGACTTTCCAGGTTCAACCTTTCTGTGATTCTGTGTTTGTGATTCTAAAAATACATATAAAATGCTATATAGGCAGTAACTTTATGATGCAGTACTAAGTGACATTTAACAGTATTTTACTAATCTTCAGAACTTAAACTCCTAAATACCTTCTTCGGTATTGTTTGAACTGATATAATCTAGTGATTCTACACTATATAGGGTTTTCCAGAGCTTCTAAACTGCAATTTGTGTGAACTGGACTGTAACTTGGTTTTGAATTTGTTGGTTTTTGTTTGGTTTGGTTTGTTTTTGGTTGGTTGGTTGGTTTTGTTTTGTGGTTTTTTTCCCTACCAACTGAGGCTCAGTAGCTTTATGCTCCTGACTTTTTGCGTTTAGAAGAGTTGCCTTCTGTTTTCTGATGTCACAATATTATTCAGCTGGAGAGGATTATTTTAGGTAAGGGGAGAAATATTTGCTTCTTAGGAGACTTTTTCAAAGCAAGAAAACTAGTATAATATTGCAAACTGTACATGTGCTCATACCTGCTTCTTAAAGTCCAAGTTAAATCATTACATTTTGATTTTGGATATATCTCTTCAAAATTTGTTCTTACATTCCATTTAGTCCTTAGCCAGACCATTAATGAAGATGTGGCATTCTTACCGTATGAAGTATGCAAGTTAGCGTTTATCTATTTCCTTATAATGCTACTCATAGATTATTAATTTGCATTTCTGACACTGTCTGAATGCTGAAAATTCAAATGCTTTGCCAAAGAATCAATTCCATAAATATTTCTGTTTTTCCAGTTAAAAAATATTTTATTTTATCTTTCTTATAGACTGTTTGTTAGCCTTCATTTCTGCTGTTCAACCAGCTGGCTTATTCTCCCTTATACAGTACTGATCTGATCAAACTTGTCTCACTGCAAATGCAGGTGAGATCCAATAAAATGATAATCAAGTTTGTCAGTGTGCCTAGTCTCATAGTGTCCACAGCCGGTCATAGGCACCATTATGATGCAGCTAACTAATGTCATAATCTCAAGAAACATAAACTTCCATCTACTGATTCCAGAGGAGAAGGAATTTGGAAACAAACAGACTGTATTCAATATATAATGTATACTTTTTCCACCTTAGTCTATTCATACATTAAGAAACAAACAATACAATGAAGGTGGGCACAAAAATATTTTTTTCCATCACTTCACTGTAGGAAAGAGCTATTTTTTATACTGTAAGGACTTTGCTGATACTACTTTATAACTTCTCTAATCTTGTTCCTTCCCTGAATAGACTAAATAATGACTAGCTTCACAAAAATCAGCTTTCGCTTAACTGTAGAAACAGCAGACCCATCACTTCCAAAATGACAGAATTTTATAAGAATAAATATATTTTTATTACTTTGATGAGAAATTATTCTTACCACTAATGAGATATAGATGAAAGGGACAGTATCATCAGATGTTAATACTTCATGTAAAATATGGAAACACTTCTAGCTTATCAAGCTAAAAATAAGCTAAAATCACTCGTGATATATGTGAATAAAATTACTCCTAATCAAAATGAACTGCCCACATAAAAAGTCCAAATCAACAATACAAGAAATGAAACTAAAAATAATGATGACAAATATCCTACTTCTCTACTTAGCACAGTAAACAGCTAAATATGGACATGCCTTCAAAAGAACAGAGTTTCAATCTAACTTTCCTCTCCAGTCAATCTGAATTTTATCTCTGTGAGTCTGGAGACAATTATGCCACATACTTAGCAAAAAACTTGTATCTGAAAATCTTCCATTTCCTCATACTTTAAATAAACATTTCAAGCTAGTAATGCTTAAACATTTCCATTTTTATTGCAAAATGTGTCTTTCGTTGCTTTTTTTTTGGTTGTTGTTTTTTACTTTTACTATTATGATCATTGATGCTAATATTGAAAGTAATGCTTATTTTGTGAAACAATACGTAGAGTATTTGGAATTGGCCATTTTTTTGAGAGAGAAAAGTTCCTCGTTCTTACATTTTAATTTTATTAACTAAGATGTGAGGTATACTGTTTCTGTTCAACATAAAACAATCCCCTTTACCTAAATTTTAGGTGTACTCATTAAAGTATTGTTTCTTAATTTAAAATTATCGAACCTTGCCTTCAATTAAAGCAATGGCAAAAGTTATAGTAACTGTAAGGAAGAAGTTCTATGTAGATACTCTTTAATGTGGTCTATGTATATAATACATTTCGAAAGTATACAAGTTTATTTTCTATAAATAAATAAATAGACACACAATATGTGTATTTTGTAATACATACATATATTTTATATGCACACTTTATGTATACATGCATGATCCACACAAATAAGAAATTTCCCAAACAAAACTAAAGCTAGACAAATAGAAAAAACAGTGATTTTAAAGACTCATCTGTTAGGAAAAGAAAAACAGAACAAAACAAAAACCAAAACAAAAAGCCCCATACAAACAAAAAAGCAAACAAAAAACAACCAACCAAAAAAACCCCAAAACACACAATCAAAAACCAGTGAATTACTACATTCCTAATCGAGGTCAAGGATTAAAATCAAACAGAAGGGGAAAAAAAAAGACCAAATTACCCTCTTAGAAGCTGGTATTTTCAAAACAGATTTACTCCTGAGCAAACCAAAATGCATTTCTGGTTTGACAAGGACGATCCTGGAAGACTCTAGTGAGAGTCTCTTTAGTTTTGTGGAGGGAGAGCGCGACTGAGCAGGACCTCCAAGGCAGTTGGCAACAGAATCGGCATGCAGGTTCACTGCTTCTTTGCCAAGCCAGTGGCCTGACTGCCAGCATAGGGCTTCCCTCCAGCTTCCTTTGCTCAAAGTGGCTTGCGATTGTGTGGCTCCCTGCCTTGGAGGCTTATGTTCACTTTGCTTTTTCCCTGCAAGCAGAGAGTGAAAGTGACAAGACCATTCCAGGAGGGCAGCCAAGAAGATGTCAGTGTATTTTTCCTAGCTGGGCATAGAAGTGATGGTAATGGTGATGATGATTTTTGCATTTTTCCCATGGATGTTTCTTTCATAAAAAGGCATTTGCTGTATTAGAAAACATGTTAGTGGAAAAATTCTTAAGATTAAATTAAGTATTTTGATTTCTGAATTTGAATTAAGTATTTCGATTCCTAAATTAGAAAGAAAGTCTGTTGTCTCCTACATGAATTAAATATTAAAGAAGTCACTATAAGTCCTTTGTGTTTTGAAGAACTCAAACCACATCTTGATCATCCTGCTGTGTTTTTGTTGTTGGTTTTTTGGGGTTGTTTTGGGGTTTTTTTTGCCTTTTTTGTTTGTTTTCGGTTTGGTTTTTGTTTCGTTTAAAAGAGAAAATCGCTGTATTTGCAGTCCTCATTATAGCAGGGAATTAAATTGCATAATTGAGAGATACTTATAAATATGAATCATTATTAAATGTATCTCAGAATTCAGTTGCATAACCTATCCAGCACCTGACCTTTTCTGAAAATAGATTTCTATGTCAGCTGAGACATCTCATATAAGGGGGATCATTGCTTTTGCAGCTTTAGCCCTTTGGTCCGCTTTGAGTTCTGTGGGCAGAAGCTATTTCCTCAGAAAGCAAGCATACCTTGTTTTTCAGACAGATAAAGCAAATGTGAAAATAGGTGGAAAATGGGTCCTTGGGTTTGTTAGGAGACGAAAGTATCTGAACAACATACTAGTTAGTTTCCTTTGAATGGTGATTTTTCATCGTCATTTCGTTTACCATTTAACTGAGTGCAGAAACCATCTTCTCTTATGTTTCTTTGAACTTAAACTGGTGGTAATTTATTCCTTTTTTTCTTTTATCGTATAGCTATATTTGTAGCACACCTCAGCTAGCTGTCTCAAGTCCATTTCAAGCAACATTCCACAGTGTGTAATTTGGAAAGAATTACATATAGTTTCAGTAGTATTTAATATCAGTACATTTAACTTAATAGGTATTAGCTTATTTATGCAGTGCTTATTTATGCATTTGTAAGATATTTCGTTGTCTCTCTGTTCTGTTTTCTGGTTAGTGTCAATACAGTATTTTGTAGAAATACATTTTGATTGACTTGTATTCTTTTATTATGGAAGATAGATGTTTTGTTTTTGAAGACCTTTTGTTCAGTGTCTGTTTTAATGGACTTTACTCTGTCCCTTCCTCTGTATGTGCGTTTTGTCATGGAATGCCCCTTTGCTAACATATATTCCCCAACACTGGACACTTATAAGATGATCATAGGGTACTGGACCATCTTACCTCAACCATGTTTTTATGATTAAAGGTTGGACGAGATGATCCTTGAGTTCCCTTCCAACTTGGAATTCTACTATATTCATTATAAACATTGTATTTCAATCATATATCAATTTATTAATATACATTCCAGGACATAAAATTTGTTGTGGAATACATACCAATTAATGGTCTTAAGAGTAATCACTTGCTCATTTTCATGAAGATTCTATTTTCCCTTATTAGTACAGATGTACTTTATCTTCTGGAGAGAATGACACCAGTACATTCACATGTATAAGCTTACCATTGCTGAAACATTACAAAATAATGAGGGAATAATGGCTATGGATTCCATTTTGGCAGGCAATGAGATGAAACAGGTATCACTGTGGTCTATCAAAGGAGAGAGGTAGATTTACAGAAACCAGCATTTTTCCTCCCTTTAAAAAAAATGATAATAAAAAGTAAGAACAGGTGCATTGAAATATTTCAATTCATTGTTTCAGGCTAGAACATTTTCAGGAGAAAAAAAAGGTCACCAAACATTCAAGGAGCATAGAAAAGCTAAAATCTAATCTCCACTTTGAATCAGATAGAACAAATATTGGAATATGGCTTGTCTTCTTACAAATCCCCCATAATCACCATAACGTAGAGTTAGTCTTCCATTCAGCTGATTTTATAGACGGGAAGATATGCAAGAGGAGAATTTGACATTTTAAAAAAGGTTGATGCTTTAATTCGGTGAGCAAGAAGCTTGCCTGATATGTGGGATGGAATCTGTGGGAGTCTAATCTGTCACAAACAAGCAGATTAGTTACTCCCACACTCAAGTTAAATGTTCTAACCAGTGGGTTATTGTCTGGGCATTGGGTAGGCTGAGATAGTATCTATCACAGCTTTCTCACAAATAAATTCTCCAAAAGTGTCGTTTTGATTCTACATGAGAGCAATAATAAAATATTCTGAAACTGCACGCTTTCTCTTCTCTTATGTGAAACTGAAAAATAGTCTTCTGGTCAGCACCAGAAAATAGTCAAATTATCAGATCCCTTACTCATTTTGTCAATCATAGAACAGAGTAAAAAAATTCTTAGGTTACTAAGGGTTATTTCAGGGAACACTACTGATAACTACAAGTAGAATAATAAAAATAGACAAACAAACAAACAAAAACCCCACAACAAACCAAAACAAAAATGAAATCAAAACCAAACACAAAACCCATTCTGCCTGTGTTTCCTTATGCAGGCAAATAAAATAAAGAAAAAAATCTTAATTGAGTGGACATTCATTTATAATTAAGTATATCACAGAATCACAGAATATTTAAGGCTGGACAAGGCCTCTAAGATCATCGAGTCCAGCCTATGACCTACCACCACGACCCAGATAAACCATGCCACTAAGTATGGCATCTAGTCTTTTTTTGAACACCTCCAGGGACGTTGACTCCACCACCTCCCTGGGCAGCCCATTCCAGTATTTGATAACCCTTTCTGTGAGGAAGTGCCTCCTAGTGTCCAACCTGTACCTCCCCTGGTGCAGTTTCAGGCTGTGCCCTCTTGTCCTGTCACAAATCACCTGAGAGAAGAGCCCATCCCCCTCCTGTCTACAACTTCCCTTCAGGTAGTTGTAGAGAGCGGTAAGGTCTCCCCTGAGTCTCCTCTTCTCCAGGCTAAACAACCCCAGCTCCCTCAGCCTCTCCTCATAAGATTTTCCCTCCAGTCCCTTCACGAGTCTGGTCGCTCTCCTCTGGATGTATATACATATCTATAAAAGTATGCATAAATAAAAGCAAGCCACCAACAGATATTTCTATAACCTGATAATATCTGGCAATTCCTTGAAATCAGAAGAGAATTCACTTTTTGAAGTTTATTTCACCACAGAGGTATTTAGATACAGTACCAATGGGTGTCATTAAAACGTCTGTCTTTCCCAAGCTAAATCAAATGATTGATTTAGTTAAATGCTAGTGAAAAATCATATAATCATCTGCATGTTCTGATCACTGAAATTAAACAGTATCATACTTTAATCAGAAATAATTGTGTCTCTATTAACAAATAGTGTGGCACAGTATTAATAGGGTGAAATAGTTATTTCAAAGAACTAGGTATCCACACTACATTTCTGGGCACTATTACTTCAGATTAGCTGTAATCTGTGGAATACATTAGTCTGTAGTTCTGTGGAAGGAATGGCCATGGGTAGCTGGAGCATCTTAGATGTTGTTCAAGACATCTTCCTGTCTAGCTTCATTCAGAAAGGAAACCAGTTTACACACTCCTCAAGAGCTGCTGAGTGCTCTGTGAACCAAAGCAGAGCCAGTGGAGTACTACTGTGGTAGTGTACCTGTTCTCTGTAAAGGACAAATACAGATGCACTCAAGATAAGTAAAGAAGATGATATGACTTAGGAGTAAAAGGTTTCCTCACACTTAGTGAAATCATGTCTTAGTGTAGCTAGTGGACAGATTTTCTTTTTTAATAGCATGAACAAACTCAAGATTTTTTCCTCAGTTTCAGGAATCCCTGAACTCTTGAGAGAAGGAAAATCCACCAGTATCTGGTGAAGGGAATACTCACACAGCAAACATGATCCCATACAGAAATAAGATTTTACTCCCCACCTACCTCAGTTGGCGGAAGACATGAATTTAAAACAAAACAAAATAAAATAATATACTATGAACAGACTACTCTTGAAGTGAATGTCTCCATCACCCCATTTACCATGCACCAGTTCACACTGAAGAACAGCTCCAGAGATTCAGAAGAATCTTTTCTAATTACATTTTGCAGAGTAGGGTTGATGGTTGGACTCAATGATCACAAGGGTCTTTTCCAACCTCAAAGATTCTATGATTCTATGATTGTAATGAAAGTCTCTGAGACTGAACTAACCAAAGAATTAGCTATCAGTACTTAGTTATTATGTTAGTTACTATTATGATCAAATAATCATAAGAAAATGCAAACAGGTAAACAGATAAAGATCTACCTCTACCCAGAACTGAAGAAAAATATGATAAAAGAAAGTCAAGACATCAAACCCACCCTTATAATCTGTAACTTTGAAAATCAATGACTAGTGGTGACATCAGTTAAAAGGAAAACAAACAAACAGAAACACAAAACATCCCACATATTTTGTTTGGTGGGTATTATTCAATGACCTCTAAACTTTTTGCATAACAAAAAAAAAAAAGAAGCATTAATGAATAACAGTGAAGAAACTGATGAAAATATTCATTGATTCAAGAAAATAAATGCTCAGCTATTCAAGAACTCTCACTACATCCTTGTGTTATTTTGTGATGCCATTTGTAAGTCAGCTTTCATCTGTATCACCCAAAAGACATCTCTTTGCTTTCTCACTCCCCACATCTATGTGGCATGTATGTTACATTTACTTCTCCCTCCTTATTCAAAGACATCTTAAAGACATACTTTGTCTTTGAGCCTTTAAGAAAACCTGAAAAACATTTGAATTCTCCAGCACAATAAGCATATGAGCACAAAACCACCCGCATTATATTTTCTTTCTAGTGTACTCATAAACTTTTAGTTATTGCAGAATCCAAGGACATTGTACAAAGCTGGAATATATTAATCCTTAAAATACCTTTGCTAGGTAGGTAGTATGTCCATTATGCAGCAAGTCACTGATGCAATCTTGAATAGGATTCTTGTGATATGGTGAAGCATGGAATATGCTCAAAATGAGTAAAAACATAGATAGTGCCATAATTGTTTACTGAATTCTCTGTGTGCTTCAATGAGATCAAATAATTCCTGAAAACTCACCTTTCTTTGACACATTTAGATGTTTTTACTGGTAGATATAGATAGTTAGATAATTTGATAGGGAAATACAGGTTCTTTCAGGCGTGCTACATATTCTGAAGTGTAGTTGTAACATATGACTCTATACCTACACTGACATGGATGTTACCAGTCTTTCTTTGTACTTGATTGGAGAACGTAAACATGTTTTTGTGATAGATACATTTATTCCACTTTCCTTCTTGCAGAAATAATCTGTCTAAACAGTAGCTCTGAGGTGGAATGTAGCTTGTCAATATTCAGAGAAGCAATAGAAGAAGCAGGAACAAAATTCATTTACATGACTGTGCAGAAGATGCAGATCCAAGATGTGATGAAAACCAGTGTCAGCCCATCAGACTCACACAACTGGTATTGATCTATGGAGGAGCACACGGTGCAGTAGAGCCTAAACATTATGAAGTAGAACTTTGTAAATTAACAACATCAGAAGGTGAAAGGGTAAAGAGCTTGTCATATTTGGGATTTGAAAGACGGGGACAATATATGTATTTTACAATCATTGCTTGAAACTCAACAGAGCTGCATGACAAAAAACACCTTCTCCTAGAACAAATCCCCTGATCAAACTGCTGGCACACCAGACTCTCATGTTCATCTTTAATAATGTGTAGGCAACACATTTAACTGCAGTGTAAGAACATGACGAGTGAAAAGGCATAACATGAAATATTGCTAATTCTCTCTTTCCTCTTTAACTGAAAATATTTAAATATCATTCTCATAAAAACTCTTTGCTAAAAACAGCTACACTTTGAAGTTAATGGAAATCAAACAAAGGTAACCACTGAAACTTGAAAATAAGTCATTTTGGGCCTATATTAAATAAACAGATGTTTTAATTGTTTATTTATTTATTTAACCAACGCTTTGGGAGCACCAGTTAAAAAACTTAAAGTTAAGGATGCCATTCAGATGTACCTAGACAGGCTGAAGACAACAGAAATGTCCTGAAATTTAGCAAATTTCAATCTGGAAAGGAAGAACCTTGTGCAATAATATAGGTTGGGGACTGTCTGCCTAGGGACCAGCTCTGACAGAAAGGCCCCAGGGATGCTGGTGGGCAGCAAGCTGAGCATGAGCCAGAAGTGGCCCTGGCAACACAAACAGCCAACAACACCCAGGGCTCTATCAGCGGGTGCAAAGCTAGTAGGTTGAGGAATAGATTGTTCTCCTCTACTCAACCTGTTAGACCTCATCTAGAATGTTGGTTTAGCCACCCCTGCTCCTACCCATTGTACTTTGTTCTGTGAAGAAGTTCTGCGAGCTAGGCTTGTTCAGCCTGGAAGAAATCATGCCTTTGAGGGGGTCTAATAGAAATCCACCAATGACTATATGAGAGTTATTTAGAAGACGGGCCTTGTGTTTACACAGTTGTGCATGGTGAGTGGACAAGTGACAATGAGCATAAACTGAAAAAAACACAAGGTTCAGACAAGATATAGGGAAGACCTTTTTTTTCCCATGCAGGCAGTTCAGCAGTGGTGCCAGTTACTCAGACAGACTGTGCATTGAAGATTCAAGAGGATAGGGCCCTTAGCAGCCTGCTTTGACCCATAAATGACAGCTTTGAGCAGGAGGTTGGATTCAAGATGTCCTGAGGTTGCTCCAAGTTTGAATTATTCCATGATTCTAAGTTTATGTATTAATTATAAGTCAATTACGATTAAATAATAGATGCATCTTTTAAATTAAGCGATAACATAGAAGACTTGTATAGAAGTAAAGATGTTAAATATACCTTCTATTTCTTAAAAAACATAGAACTGATCAGGAAGTTAGATTGGTTGGGGAATAGTCTGTTAACATAGAGTGCTGTCAATATAGTCTTGTTAAAGGAGAAAGTGAATAAACCAACTAAGTCCAGTGGCAAATCATCAGTAAAAAATGTAATTATTTTCTATGTGATCTCTGTTATACCAACCTGTCATTCATATCATGCAGCATAAAGCCAAAAAGTCAATAATCTGGCAGGTCTTTTTTTCCTCTTTCCAGTAAATGTATACTGGGCCATTTGAACCATCTGCTGCATAGTGTTTTTTAATGGGAAGAACAGTGGACAGTTGTCGACATCTGTGTCGTAATGTGGTTTATGGGCACACCAACTATCAAGAGGAGGGAAGCAACAGCGGCAGCAGGAGCTAATACACTTGGGTTGGCAGGAGATGAGAACTGAATACAAGGAGAGAGCAAGCATAAATGGCATTTGCTTTGCATTCAGCAATTTTACAGAACAGTGAGCTGAAATGTGAATATCTAAACCTATCTAACAGATTTCTAGTCAACCAGCTTTCAATTACTTATGAAGCTTCCTGGAAGTAACCAAACTAAACCTAACCTATCCAGATAAAACCTCATCAAACCATGTAGTTCTGTTTCATCTTCGGATTAATAAAATGAATGAAAGATTTTGCTTTATGCATGTTACAACTCCACTGATTCAGAGGTTATGCAGAATGAGATGCATACATAAGTATTAGATGCCTAATGAAGCAGTCTGCCATGTCCTACATAGACAGTAGCGAAAAAGGAGTGCTTATGAGGCTCCCCAAAGGATGTTCAAATAGCTATGAAGCCTTATTGGCTATGTGAACTGATTCCTTCTTGTATCTTAAAACATCAGTGTTAAATTAATAAATACTAAAGAGGAAAAAAATGCTCTGACTAGTGAAAATCAGTGAAAAAATATTGAAATAGGTGGAAAAGTGTAGAAAATATTGAAGAAAAAAGAAAATTTTGAGTCAGAGGTTGCTACTGTTCTCTTTGAAGTGTCTGACTGCATTCACACTTAGTCTCTATCAGTCTAAGATCAACTACACTACATACAAATAGTAAAGATGCTTGTACCATCTATTGGATGACATGTAATGAAAGATCCAGTGAAATGCACACTCTTCACTGCAAAAATAGCCAAGTAACCACTAAAGAGGATAGAGTTATACTTCACTGAAACAGAGAATACTTTATTAGTTAGATGATTCTAAAAGAAAATGCATTTATGTATCTGTGAACAAAAATTGTCTCTATTGTGAATTATATTTAATTTTGGAACTTGATAGTAGGAATTTCAGGACAAATATTAAACAGGTCTGGACACTTTCAATGACCGAAACAAAGGTTAGATATAAAAGCTGGTTAGAAGGAAACAGTAAATAAGGTGAATGAGAAAGAGATATTTCTGAGATAATATTTTCTAAGAAAATTAAACAGTTTTTATAATGTCACTTGTTTTGCATAATACAAAAAAGCCTCATATTTATGCTTTCACCTTAACATGTCTTGAGCATATTAAGAAATTGGGTTATTGTGTGACTCTTATTAAAATGTTTAATAAATCTGCAAACTGGACATCTTTCCAAATGGTCAAGCTCCTGAACACATCCTACGCTGTACTCAGAAGCAACAGAATTGTTCCACTTTTAAATTGGACGAGCTGAGAGTAACTAATACCAAACGAGATAGAGGGAAGCTGTGTGAGGGTCCATTAGCCTAATGAAAAACATTTTGTTAGGACTCTATAAGTGGCTGGAAATCCATGACCTTCTTAATGATACTGAATTTGTTATTTTTTTCAGAAAGAAGTTGCTTTATTGCTATGAACATAGGGGTGACAGTTCTAGCTCTATATGCAATCTTGAAGGAAGTTGAAAGCTAAATCTGTATCTCATTATTTGGTCTATGTCAAAAACTTGGACCATACTATGAGTAACTATTATTTCCAGTTAGGCCAAATGAGAGTTCCAGTAGTTCATTATTTGTGAAAACTAGAAAAGTTTAATTTGTACAGATGTTATAAAGCCTGAAAGAAACCTTCAACATCCTGTCTGTGTCTTCATGAAATTAATATGCTATTGATTACAACTGACTCATTTTTCTGTTAAAAAATGGTGATGCAGAAAGAAACAGCCCACATGGATTTGTCAAGAGCAACTTACCTCAAAGGAATTTAGAGCAACTTACCTCAAATGAATTTCAAGGATTCTTTTTTTTTTTTTAAACAGACCTACTTTTTCACTTTATGAGGTCAAGTGAATAATTTGACTTCAGCTTGTCATTGCATTAGTAACAATTTTGGTATAACCCTGTATGTCATTAGAAAACTAAAGAATAAAATCTGAATAAACTAATCATTGTGGGCATTATATTTAAAGGATATATATCGATGACTTGATGTCAGTATCAACTCCTGTAACTGATGTTCCTTCAGATTTTGTCCTTGTCTTGTTCAGTATTTTCTTTCATAACTTAAGTGACTGATTAAGGACTAGTTTAAAAAAATCTTTGGAAGTTTCTAGAAAGTGAGGAAGCATGATTTTAATAACCTGGAGAAGTGATATGAAATTCTGAAGTTCATATTCAATAAAATCAAAGGCAAAGTATTTGGAGGAGAAATCAAAACCAAAGAGGAATAATCATGTAGGCAGAACTTGTTGAAAAAGTATCAGGATTTCTATTAGAATTTAACACCTTATACAGATTATAAACAGTTAACTTCAGTTTAAAATGAATGAAAATTAAAATAATTTATTATAAGCTTGAAAGAGCTATTTCACTGCATAGGAACAGGAAAACCTTCAAGAACACAAATAAGTATCATGAGGCCTCCAAATGAATACTTTAGCAGCTTACTTAAAGAAACTTTGATGCAAATTAGAGAACACAGAGAAGAAAGCAACAAAATACATCAGCTTGCTTATCAAATTCACAAGAGAAGAGAAGTTGAAAATAAGACTCAGAGGGAACCCAGCAATCTCCTAGTTCAAAAGATAGGTTGTTACCAAAA